>CAUYON010102167.1:0-24674 GCA_963573935.1 Arctocebus calabarensis | reverse complement strand
AGAAATATTTTGATCATACTGTTACAGATATCCTTCATGGCATTTCCTTGATCACTATATAAAGACATTAATACTCTACCTTTAATAAGTTTTGCCAGTACCCTGCTAAGATGCACCGTAGGTGTGTTCCCACTAATTGCCCCCCCTCTACCCATGGTGTAGTAACCACTGTCTGTCTGGGATTCTCAACTACTTTAATAGTCCCTACATATATTTTATAAATTTGTAGAAAGTTGTCTTTTCCTTCAATATTCTGGCCTATCTTGACTTTGTCCTTTGCAAGAGATTATAGGGTCTTGATTTCCACCCACCCCAGGAAATGCTAATGGTTTTTAAAATTTTGTTTCTTGAATAGTCTTACCCATTTCTAAAGAGCTGATGGTTCCTCTGGTTAGGTAAGAGCACAATGTCTCTCGCAAATTTCTTTACTGTGCCTTTGGTTTGGTACTTATTTATATTTATTTCTAAAAATTAAATTTTCTTAAAAAGTCCAGACTGAGATCAACCATGCCTTGAGTCTTCAGATAACTACTATTCAAGTTCATAAAGGCAGCGTTTAACAAACAAAGCTCTAAGCATGAAGTCTAGTAAGCATTTGAAGGTTTATACGTCTGAACTCTATTTTTTTTATTAAATCATAGCTGTGTACATTAATGCAATCGTGGGGTACAATGTGCTGGTTATATATACAATTTGAAATATTTTCACCAAACTGGTTAACATAACCTTCATGGCGTTTTCTTAGTTATCATGTTTAGACATTTATATTCTACACCTAGTAAATTTTACATGTACCCTTGTGAGATGCACCTTAGGTGTGGTCCCACCCATTACCCTCCCTCTACCCATCTGCCTGCCTACTTCCCCTCCCGTTCTTTTCCCCTTTCCCCTTCTTCTTGGGCTATAATAAGAAAGCTATAAATTGGTTTCATAGTAGGGCTGAGTACATTGGATATGTTGATATGCATATGTTTGAGAAGTCTAGAAAACATGTGGAACTGTTCTCTTTCTGGGCTATGCACCCTCAGAATTTTCCTTCTGACTGATTAATCTACTGACTCCTACATCTACTGTGTGCAGCTGATCCTGCACCTCTGAGAGAGCATGCACCTCGGTTCGTGACTCAGCAAGAAGGCTGAGGGAGTAAGAAAGAACCTGAAAGGAGAGCTAGCTAGAGGAGGATAGAGGGATAGAGACAGAGAGGCAGAAGTGAGACTAGCCAGAGAGAGTAGCTGAAACACTGGGTAGAAGAATTTAGGCCAGGAGGCTCCAGAGAGAACTCAGGCAGGCTTCCTGGCAGAGCAGGAGGCTGATGTCGAGAGCTCAGTAACTCTTTTCCCATGTGCCCTCAGGATCGTCTGTGGAGAAAGTCAGCTTGCGAGGGAGCGTGGGAGGCTGGCCCTGTTCCTGTAAGTTATTTCTGGATGCATTATTCATATTTGATAAATCATTTAGAGGCAGCTACTTTATTAGCTTATAAAGCACATTATATGGTTTTAAATTGTTAATACAGGCTGTTGTGATGCATATTGTACCTTAGAAAAGCCATGCATCACTTTAATTCATAGCCTCATTATAAAGCTTGTTACAAAGTGCTGCATTATTGCATGAAGGATAGTGGAGTAACGTTTCTGTAAGAAACCTGAATGTTTTATTTACACCATTGGTGGCTTGGTATGGCCCATACAAAATGCATTGGAAGATGAAACTGGAGCTATTTTACACTTTTTGAGTTCAAAGAGTCTCTTTCTCTAGACTTCTTTTAGTCTAGATCTAGCAACTGGTTCTAGTCTTATTTCTGAATGTAAGTATTTATAAAAGTCTTGCCTGAGTGATCACTTGCTTGGTGACCTTGGGTACATTGGCTTGCCCATTTCTTGACAATACCCGAAAACATTGGTACAAGTCTGGGTCCAGCACCCATTTCATACTTATTCATTAAAAGTCTATTCTCATCAACTTTGTTCCTGGCACTGTACTAGATATTGGAGATAAACTGTTTATCAGCATATCTGTATTCCCTGGCTTCATGAAGTTTACCAGTGCCTGTAGTAAGAAGGAAAAATGGAGTGGTTTTGTGCTAGAATATTGAAATGGACTAAATTTTATATAAATTGTCCCAGGACAAGGTAATATACTTGAAACGAACAAAAAATATATCCTGAAGTCTGATCAGTAGACCTTTTTTCAAACTGAAGATCAAACCATTTCCTCTAGGAAGCCCACCGTAAGAAAGAAGTGGCAAAAACAAAAAGAAACACCTTAGTTTGAACCCTCATTCACTTATTGGCCGCTGGTCTTTGGACAGGTCACTTATTTTCACTGGTACTCAGTTTTCCCCTCTGTGAAATGAGAAACATTGTTGCCTATCTCACTGAGTCACTATGTGCATTTGCTAAACAAATGCTTCCCTGAGACCCGACACCTTGCTAGGTGCTTGGGAAGTGTGGTTCCTTCCAATCATTCACTAATTGAAAGCAGAAGTGGAGGTGCTCCTCGAACGCACCTCAACCACACACAGGTGTATGTCATGGCATTCCCAACAGTAAGGCATCAAAGACGAAATTATTTGAGGTTAGTATTAAAACCTCTGAAAATAAAAATTTCTCTTTGGAGGACGTATTTAATACAACCCAGCTGCGTAGTCTGTGCCTTGGTATCTTTTCTCCCTCTTATGAACTCTCTACCCAGCTTAATGGAGCATAAAATAATGCTCTCTCACTCACAATCAGTGGAAACTCTGGCTACCTGGTGGCAAGGATTCCTGATGGAAGGGTAGGATGATGTAGGCTAGGAGATGGAAAGTCATGCCAGGTGTGAATGTTAGTCCGCAGAACAGAGGCTGATAAGCCCACAACAGGGAGCCAGTGAGAGTCCCTGAAAGTGTAGAGAAGGTGCTCCTCTTCAGAGCTTGACTTTTGCAAGTCATGTGAATCTGTGTGTAGAGAGAGATAAGGAAGTGTTTGGTGCAGAGGCTGGATTAAAAGAAAGATTGCAGCGCCTGTGGCTCAAGGAGTAGGGTGCCGGCCCCATATACCAGAGGTGGCAGGTTCAAATCCAGCCCTGCCCACCCCCCCAAAAAAAAAGACAGAAAGAAAGACATGTTAACAAGTTTAGATGATGGAACTGCCTTACTATCTTCTGGATTCTGCAATTTCTGCTTCCCCCAAATTTCCCACCATGTCCAACTTATGTGGGACATCAAGTCCCCTGTGAATACAATTTTCCCTCCACACCACAGAAAAACAATGCCCCCTGACAGCTATCTTTAGGAAATAAGTGCTCCTGTATGTTTACTAAGTGAGTTAAGAAAAGCAGAGAAAACTTTGAAAAGGAAAGAAGAAAGAAAAGTAATACTGAATGATATTATCATACTGAACTTCAGAAATGGAATAATGCCTCCTTTATATGTATGGGAAATGTGCAATAGCATTTTCTTTTACATTTATTGTTAGCTTAAGGAATTACAAAATGTAGATGCTGCATCCCAATAACCTGCATGCTGCGACTTCAGCCTTACCAGAAATAATTTTTCATAATTTAAGAAATACTTTTCTAAATGTTGAAAACAGAAAAAAAGGCATCTCACATATTTTAGAGTTAATAACATTCAATGTTAGCAAGTCATTTACATCAAAAATAGCATAGGAAAAAGAAGAGAGATATGTGCAAATACTTTTTTTTTTTTTTTAGATGAGATCTGTGCTAACAGGTGAATATCCAGACCAAAGAAACTTTTTCATCTGGTACCTTTTGATATCTGAATCTATGAAACAACCTAGCAATGCCCTCAGAAAAAGAGTTGCTGAAATTGACTGACTTTTCTCTAACTTTTTTATTTACAAAACTAGCACCTGTACATAGTTTAACTATAATTCAAAAAAAAGCTGCCCTTTTTATTATGTAGGAAGTAAACAAATAATGAATTATTCCAATCTTTTACTTGGCCTTAGATACGGCAAGTGAGAGGAAAAACCTGCACTCGTATGTGGGGGAACTCACGTGCCCATGCAGGAACCGTGATGTAATTAACAGTCTCAGTCTTTACCTGGGTATTCCTCTTCCTTTGCCTAAAACCAAAATTCTTAGGCAATGCAGTACATGTCCTCAATCAAGTCTGGGACCATATTTACCCAATTCAAGGAAAGCATCTCAGGAGTTATCAGGAAATGGCTCTCATGGGCATCCAGGAAGCTGTTTAAGGAATGGAAAGTCCATCATTCAGGCTGTGAACCGTGTTCCATTTTGCAGTCTCAGTTCCCTTTGCTTGCTCCTGTCCTTCAAGAAGTTGGGGAGTTGGCCGCTGCCCTCTGCTCTGTTGTCAAGGTCCCTCTTCCCCATAGGAAATCAACAAAGCAAAACAGTATCCTGGGTACCTCTTTTTGCTCCGAAACAAAGCATGTAAGTGCCTCTTAGATTTTATTTGTTTACTACTAGTGAGGACAGAGAAACAGAGGTGGTAAGAAGAGACATAAAGTACACACAACTGTGCATGCAAACACACAGACACACTGCATGCACAATATCCTTTCCCTTTATGGAGATCTTTTTAGCTTGTAGAGTCATTCTATAGATAAGATCTCATTGGGAAGGGGTAATATTACTTGTATTCCTATTTTATGCATCAGGACATGGAGGGCCCAGAAGTCTAAGAGATTTACTCTGTAGCTAGAAATGGTAGAACCGGAACTGTTATTAATGCTGTGTCTCTTGGCCGCCTGCCTCCTTCTAACGCAGCACGAGCAATACTTAGAAATGCTCCTAAGAGCTTCTCCAGAATGTGCTAAAATGTTAGTGGGATGAAACAGGTTTCCACATCATTGTTATCATGTGTAAGCATGTACTACTTGCCAAGTAAAATACTAAGTATGGATATATGCATATGTTGAAATTTGATCCTAACAACAAACTCACAAGAGAGCTATTTTCCTTCTAATTTTAGAGGTTAGGGTGTTTATTCTAATTGTCCGTATCTGAACTAAGTCTCAAGTCCTTCTGTTTACCTCCGGCACCATGGCAACCTCTGTCATCACAGGCTCTGTGGAGCACTCCATGGATGGTGGGCACGATCATATGATCATACTGCTGCTCTTTCTAGGAATGATCTTCCCCTGTATCAATCACTAGGGAGAGTCGTGCAGTACAGACTGGGTGTGGGGGTCTGACTTTTCCTCTCCCCAGTCCTCACCGTCTGTCCATCACCAGCCTTTTTTGGACCCATCCTTTAAGTATCTCCTGATCTTAGACGGTAGTATGAAGCACTTTGACCCTCTTATGTTTGAGGTCAGGTTGCCATATAAAGTTATCTGGTTGTATACTGCAATCAAGGGGCACCATTTTCTTTTGTTTTTACAGCTGATGTGTACTTTTTTTTTGAGACAGAGTCTCACTTTGTCCCCCTCAGTAGAGCGCTGTGATGTCATAGCTCACAGCAACCTCCAACTCTTGGGCTTAAGTGATTCTCTTGCCTTTGCCTCCTTAGTAGTTGGGACTACAAGCACCCACCACAATGCCTGGCTTTTTTGTGTTGTTGTTTGTTTTTGTTTTTTGTTTAGCAGTCCCAGGCCAGGTTTGAACCCACCAGCCCTGGAGCATGTGGCTGGCACCCTAACCACTGAGCTATGGGCGCCTCTGAAGGGTGCTTTTGGCTAGATAGCAGTGAAGTGTCTGGAGGAATAGGTAGGTGCCTTTTGCTCATTCACACATATGGTACCACTTGAACATGGGGCTGGTGGTGACCCTGATGTCACCATCAGGGCAGGAGCCATGATATCTGGCCTTGCCTCTGGCATTATCCTGCTTTCCTTCTTAGTTATCTCAAAGATACATCATTATTTGTTCCACAGAGAAGAGTCACAATCTAATTATTAGAGGTTGTAGACATATATTGCTTTCTACAGATAACTAGATTCCATGTTTTAGTCAAGTCTGAACAAGCAACTTGTTCTCAACAGGACCGATTGCATTGCAGTTGTCAAGTCTGTACATTTTCTATATTTCCTCTACATTTAAAAAAATGTTTGTTTCATAATAACCCAATTCTCTATAGTATTTATATTCACTCTTGAACAAAAGAAAAATAAAAAAAAAAAAACATTTCCTTCATTCCTTGACCAGTGGTAATATTTTTTCAAATCATTTTTCCTATTTCTTGATAATTGACTATTTTAGCATGACCATATTTTCTCATCTCTGTATCACTCCTTGGGAAGATGAATTTCTATACCCTTTAGATAAACATTCTGAAATGGAGTCATCATCCTCTAGTATTGGACAAGTACAGTGTTTCTATTTTCTTTTTTTGCTATTATAAATAGTGTGAGCATCTTCTTGTACATTTAAAAAGTTTTTCTTAAGATGGATTGTAAGAAATGGAACCAATTGGTAAAACCGAAGTATGTTTAATGATCTTGAAACACAGAGTTTCTTGTAATGATTTACAAGAAGCGCTGCGTTGTTTTATTCTCCTAATAGAATCATTACAAAGATCCTGCCACATCGCACAATCACCAATCTTTAAACAATGTGATAGAAAATAAGTATCCACATGTTTTAACATGCATTCTTTCTTATTTTTGAGAGAAAATGTTCTTTCACGTGTTTATTAGCCACATTGTATTTATACTTCCGCTTTAAATAACATTTGTTCACATTCATCGTCCATTTGTCTATGATTGCATTAGTGCTCTCCTTCTTGGCGTTCAAGGGCTCATTACTTGTTCATGACGTTATTTCTTGGTTGATAATCTATTTGAAATATATTCTGGAGTTGAAATGTTAAATTGTCTTTCTTTTATATAAGAAAATCTACAACTCTCAAGTTATCACAGAGGTCAATGGCATATTTAATTGGGGTTGATTTTTATGATGTGATTTATTTCTTTCAAAATATTAAGGAGGTAGAAACATTTTTGTTACTTGAATAACTTATGTAATTAATAAGCCAGGGCTCTTAGTGTGATTTATTTATTTCAAAGTATTAAGGAGGTAGAAACATGTTTGTTACTTGAATAACTTATGTAATTAATAAGCCAGGGCCCTTACCAGAATGACGTTCATTGTGCTGATAGGTAGGTTTTAGACTCCAGTGGCTCCAGTCCCCCTCCCTTCCTGGCTTCCCACATCCTGTATATCTCTTTGAGTTTGTGTGTACCCATCCTCTATCTCCCAATTATTTTTTTTTAATAATTTTATTGAATCATAATTATGCCCAATTATTAATGAGAGCATGTGGTGTGCGTTTTACATTTGTGACATACTTCAGTTAGGATCCTTCACTTTTCTTAGAATGATCTCTAGTTCCATCCAAGCTGCTGCTGCAAAAAAATAAAATACAAATTCCTTTTTACGGGTGAATAGTACTCCATGGTATATTTGTGTATATGTGTGTGTGTGTGTGTGTGTGTACACAGATACATGCATACACGCAGCACATTTTCTTTATCCTTGCAGATACTATGGTTGATTCCACATCTTTGCAAGTGTCATTTTGTGCTATAATGAACATTTGAGTGCAGGTATCTTCTTAACAAAATAACTTCTTTTCCTTTGGGTAGATGTCCAGTAATGGGATTGCTAGGTTACATGGTAAGTCTTTATTTATTGCTTTGAAAAATCTCCATACGATTTTCCAAAGCAGCTGTATGAATTTGCAGCCCCACCCACAATGTGTAAGTGTTCCTTTCTTTTTGCATCCATGCCAGCAAATATTTTTGCTGTTGATATTTTTAACCTTTTAATGGCTATTCTGACAGGGATAAGGTGATATCACATTGTGGTTTTGATTTGCATTTCCTTTATAATTAGCGATATTGAGCATTTTTCTACCTGTTTGGGGGGCATTTGTCTGTTTTCTTTTGAAAATCTATTCGACTTTTTGGCCAAAATTTAGTGGGCTGGTTTGTTTTCATCTTCTGATTTGTTTAAGTTCTACACAGATTCTGAAAATTAGACTTTCATTGGATATATACCTTGAAAATATTTTCTCTCATTCTATAGATTATATATTTACATTGTCAATTATTTCTTTTGTTGTATAGAAAATTTTTATTTAATGAAGTCTCACTTATCTGTTTTTGCTCTAGCTATATTTGCCTTGGGAGTATTCATATATTCTTTACTTAGGCCAGTGGTTCTCAACCTGTGGATCACAATGCACAGGAACTGTGTTGAAGGGCCACGGTGTTAGGAAGGTTGAGAACCACTGACTTAGGCTCAAATGCAGAAAAGTTTTTCCTGTGTTCTCTTCTAGAATTTTTATGGTTTCATGCCCTCCATTTAATTATTTTATCCATCTTGGATTATTTTTTTACATATGAGTCCTGCTTCATTCTTCATGTGACTATCTGATTGTTCCTATTACCATTTATTGAATGGGACTTGCTTTCCCTGGTGCCTGTTGTTTTCTGCTTTGTCAAAGATCAGTTGGTTGTAGCTACGTGCCTTTATTTCTGGGTTCCCAATTCTGTTCCTTCGATATATGTTCCTTTTATATCAGTAACATCTGTTTTGGTTACTATAGACTTGTAGTATAATTTAAAATCAAGTAATGCAATGTCTCCAGATTTGTTCTTACTTAAGATTTCTTTGGCTATTTCGGCTCCTTTTTCATTCCAGATGAAGCTTGAAATTATTTTTTTTCTAAATCTGTGAAATACTGGGTAGATATTTTGATAAGAATTGTGAGGAAAAATCATTTTGGGCAGTACGGACGTTTTAACGACGTTGATTCTACCAATCCCTGAGCATTCTATGTCATCTGCAATTTCTTTCATCATCAGTGTTTTACAGTTCTCCTTAAATGATACTTTAAAACGTGGAATTTGTATGTCTGTGTGGAATGTTTGTATGTGGCGTATTATAACAGAATTATCCTAATAGACCATTTCTCAATTTCTCACCTCTACTAAACAGCCAGCCCTCCCCATTGATTGGTGACTGTCCCTCACTTCCTGGGAATCAGCTCTCTCAGAGCTCATCTGCCACACTGACCTCTGCCCGTTGCACCCCAGCTCAGGCGCTAAGAGGCCCCACCTTTCAACTTTCTTATCCCCATTTTGACTTGATCATCCCTGATAATCAACTGTTTTTTTCTTCTTTTCTTCTTCTGAAACAGAAATTTTTAAATATACTGTGCGTCTGAGGTAAAAATATTCTAGTCCTCCTGGACGTTTAATTTCTTAAACATTTCATTGGATAGCTTTGAACATGTAGGGTTTATTATCTTAAAAAAAAGTACAAAAAAATTAATTCCAGTCAGGATATGCAAAGCAATAGTAATATCCAGGCAGATCAGGAAATATCTATGAACTTCTCTATCAGAAGGAGATACCTGGCTGGGTGGGGTGACTCATGCTTGTAATCTCAACACTCTAGTAGGCTGAGGTGGATAGATTGCTTGAGTTCAGGAGTTTGAGACCAGACTGCACAAGAACAAGTCCCCATCTCTATTATAAAATAGCAAAATTAGCCAGGCACAGTGGCACAGACCTATAGTCCCACCTTCTCAGGAGGCTGAGGCAAGAGGATTGAGGTTGCTGTGAGCTATCACACCACAGCACTCTAACCAGGGGTCAGAGTGAGACTGTCTCAAAAAAAAAAAAAAAAGATTGAGATACCAAAGGAAAACCGGTTTATGTAATTGGGGACATTTGGGGTATGTTTTTATGGTACCTAAAATCACTGAGTTCTCTAAGTTGTTTGATTTTCCCTATTGATGTAAATTACATAATCATAAATAGGAAAAAGACTAAGGTTTGAGATTTGGGACAGCTGAATGAGCTCAAGGGTCCTAGGAATCTTTAGGAAATTGACCAGAGGGAAAGGGTTGAGGTCAGGGGTGGCGGATCTTAGTCAAGAGTAGATGAGGGGCTTTTATTCCATCTGTTGTGTTTCAGCTGTTGATCTGACACATAGTTATCAGATATTTTTTGTCTGTTTGATAAATTCTATGTATCCATACATCTATTGTACTATTTTTGAATCAAACAAGTCTAGAATACTACTATATTCTTCTAAGTATTAGGATAGTTCTATGTGGCCAAGCAGTAGCCTCTACTATAAGTTCAGAGACTCCCAGACATAGGAATTTCGAAATGTAAATAAGAATTTCACTTATTTTGTCAGGCAGCCCTGTGTCAAGGTACAGAACTTGGACTCTGGAGTCAGAAGATAAAGGTTATAAAGCTCCGTGTAATCTTCTGTCACCTGCTTCACCAGGCAAGCAAGCTTCCTAGGCTTCAGGAACACTTCTGTACAATGAGGGTGGTGATCATTGTACCTGTTCCATGTTTTTTGGGAGGTGGGTAAAGGAAGGAGTCAACTCTTACACAACTCTTAGGCATGGGTAACACTTGACATCAGTTGACATCAGCTGTTATATTAATGTCCCACTTTTCTGGGGAATGTTAGATGTTATCTTACTGAGACATGGGAGAAGAAAGATTACGTGACCTTACAGGAACATCGTTTTATCATAACAAGAAGAACGGACACAATCTCACAGGTATTTATGCTAGTCAAAACTCATCATCTATACGTTTAAGATCTGTGCATCTTATCTTAGCTAAATTATATCCAAATAGAACATGTAATTAAGAGAAAAAAAACAATGAAACCTAAAAATGTTCTTGGAGAGCCAAGATTCTTCAGAGTCACTAAATTTCAGACCACAGATCCTGGTACCTAGTAATGATTAGTAAATGTTTGTTAAAATGAGAATCAAATCCAAAGTGTTTGGATCTTAAAAAATAATCATTTCTGTGGTCTCTGCCCATTCTAATAAGAAGCTATGGGAGCTATCATGACTGAGGTTTTTCTTTTTCTTTTTATGTTATTTTACAATGTGTTTATTTCTAAATTTTAGTTAGCAATGATATGTATATGTACATGGGTGCAGTGTGACATTGTGACACACGTCTGTTATCAAAGTTGGCTTTTGTGGCTCTCATTTTCTTGTGGTATGGAAGGGAGGGAAAAGATACCCTTGTCTAAGCTCCATACCAGTTCTAAGATGGGGGAATTCTCAGACTTTCCTTCCCCAGTCTATGATTTGGAGGATGAAACAGTTTTGCTGTTGGTGAGTACAAAGGACATCACCAAAACTGGCTGGGTGCAAACCAGAAGGAAGCCAGAGGCGCAGAGCAGGGCCACCGTGGAGGCCTTGAAGCCTAATACACCTGTGCCGCCTCCTTCCTCAAGGTCCCCAGCATTCCAGCTGCAAGATAAACAAAGCATTTCTCCCAGTCAATGTTAACAACCTTCGCTTTGCCTATTTGCATACAGTGTAACTTTCATACAGCCATGGGAAGCTCATAAAATCTCAGCCTGTGCTGACCGTTAGAAAAAAGAAAGAAAAAAGAAGGAATTTTGTATATTGCTGGGTTTGTATATCTCCACCATGCGCCGCAGGAACTACAGGAGCCTTTAAAACTAATTAACAGCCCCCTGTTGGGGACATGGTGCTTGGCAGTGATTCATTCTATGTGGGAGCAGAGACTGGTGCAGTAAGAACTTCTAAAGCTGTAAGCAGATCTGAGGGGATTTTTGAAGTACTGTTATTTATGACACGTATCTCCCACTACCCACTTTTTGGTGGGAAGTAGAATAGACATACCTAACACATCCCTATCCTAATAGGACAGTAGGACAGTAATGGCAGAAAATTCTTTACTACAAAACTTCTCCTATGGTTACAGCTTCCCAGAACTTTAGGTTCATTTTCCCTCTCCCTATAAATGTTATTGTGTTTTAGAAAGTCTTTTAGAAAGTCAGGTAAAAACATTATTCCTGTTGCAGCTGGTGGTGCTTCTGGCATGTTTTAAAACATATGTGACTTTAGGACCTAGCGTAGTTATTGCTACTATAACGATCTGTAGCCCCAGCAATTTTCTTTTCTCTTGCTAACAGAATGATCTGATGCCTTGAAATACTAGACTAACAGTGTCTTTTCTCTCGGGTAATTTTCTAGCAGCAGAAGCAGAATGATTTGCAGTAGCTAATTTCCTCCCAGAAGTCCCCCAGATGAAGTTATTAAGAGCGTGGGGGAGGGCATGGTTGTTGCTGTTCCCCCAGATTTAAACTCCTTCTCCAGTGCTCCCTTCTCAGTCAAGGGGGGGTCTTTCTGACCTGAAATAGCCCTATGGATATAGGATCAAGTAAGACAAATGGAATATAAATTCATGATAGGAGAAAAGCACATAAAGTGACCTGAGGATGGGCTGAAGATCCAGGGTGACTGAAGGAAACAGGAATCCTATCTGCAAGCTGGGTAGCTTCTAGAATTTACCACACATTTTCAATATCAGGCTTTTTCACCAATAAAATGAGAATTAAAGGGCAGTGCCTTTGGCTCAGTGAGTAAGGCACTGGGCCTATATGCCAGAGGTGGCGGGTTCAAACCCAGCCCCTGCCAAAACCTGCAAAAAAAAAAAGAGAGAGAGAATTAAAATGAGATAATCTTCATGAGTCCTAACACAGTGAACATCCTACTAAAACGTAGAAAAGGTTGAAAATGGACTTACGAATGAAGGAAACTTTGTAGAATTTCAGGATTCTGAAATTACAGAATTATAGCACCTTGACCCATTATCACCCACTCCCACCTTTCCAGTGCTGGTGAGCCTTTGAGGCACCTAAGTGAAATCCCAGTGCCTGTGTGGCAAGCAAGCACTTGGTGTACCTTTGACCTTGGGAGCTTGGTATTCGATGGTGGGCCTGACTTTTGGATAGCCCCTGATCAACACTGGCATATAACGTGCTACTTTCATGGAAAAGATATTACAAGTGTCACTGACTACAATATAGTTCAGCTTATATAAATAGTCATAAATTCCAACCAAGGCCTTTTCCTGGGTGGCATGGAGGAACATCTATGATGAAATAAATGCTTTTAATAATAGTGCTGCAAATGCAAAGATCAGTTCATCTCTGAGGATTTTACGAAGAACTTTGGTTTTTATTTACTTACATAGGTTTTACAGTGAAAACTAAACTTATTGATTGTTTTACTTGTTTCACCAAATTCTTATATTGCAATGTGTTGCACATTCCATAGCTCCAAAGTCAGAAATCATTCTTGATTTAGATATATGGAAAGAGTTTGCATATTTAGATAGATATATCTAAATTGCGTATCTAGATATATGGAAAGATATATCTAATTTGCATATCTAGATATATGGAAAGAGTTTGCATATTTTGCAAACATAGATTTTCTGCTAGTTCTAACAAACTGCATGTAGTTTGTATGCAAACAAATAATATATCCATTTGGAATACTTTTATCTAAATTCCTAATGATGTATGGGCATTGCAATTTGCCTGCCAATGTGGCCCTTTCTAAAACCCTAAGTCTTTAGATGAGTGAGGCGGTGCTATAGAAGATTTTGATCAGTACCTTTTGGTTGGGGTGTTATCTCTGTGTGGGGGGGTCTATTTAGTTTTTGTTTGCTTTTATTATTTTGTTCAACTATCTGGCTGGTTATTGCTTTCCTGTATCATTTTGAAATTTATAGCCTATTTAATAGCATTTTTATTTTTTATGATTATGTCAGTCTTTGCCATAAGAGGGTCTTAGGGAATATGTTTTGAGATTCTTTCAATAGCAACCTCATCTAGAAACTACCTAACTGAATTATGAGTTTTATTTTTTTACCAGAGGGAGCTATGAAACAGAAATGATTTTAGATGTAGATTATAATAATAATTTGAAGGCATCTTTATGATCTGTGAGTTTCATATCACTCGCATGCCTAGCACTCTCTTTGATTATTACTATTCTAATAGAGCTCTGCAGAATTTCTATACGTCTCCAATAACAACCTATCAAGGGTAGGTGTGAGGGAGTGAAGATACACTTCTTAAGAATGAGTTTTTTGCCAAAATGTCAAAAACAGTTTGTTCAAACTATCCCAAAGGATAGCACAAACTGGTGTTTCTTCTCTAGGGAGTAAGTGTTTGCAGGAGCTACATCTATCATTAAAAGGAAAGGAAACAAGGTAATTTATTGGGAGCATTTAGGAATATTTTAGGGAATCCAAAGTCAGAGTTTCTATATACTGGCCTCAATCGAGAACTAGACGGTTCCTGGGGGGCAAGGCATTCTCCTGCGTCTTCCCGGACATGCGCTCATGATACGCGTCCGACACAGGTGTACAGACATACAATAGTGGAATAAGAGGTCAGTCAGAGTTAGAGACACAGTATAGAGAATATACCAAGATCCATGTCCCCTTCCAAACACTTCACATTTGCCGACTCATTCAGATGCAGCCATGAACAAAGAAACTTAGTGGGAAGACATTAAGCAACTTCCTTGAGGTCACATAAACTGGCAACTAATAAGAAGCAGAGTCTGACCCGGTCCCAGCAGCCTGGCCTCAGACCTGAGTTCCGTTTCTCTTCTTTGCCAGCCTGCCTTTCTTCTTTTCTGTTTCCACCATTACTGGATGCCCCACCCAAGACTGTGCATGTTCCTGGTGTAGTCGTCTGACAGGGACGGACTAGATTCTATGTGTTCCAGTTCCAACTTCCTGGGAGACACAATCTGTTTGGCCAAGCTGGGTCAATAGTTCACTCTGCCATGTCCAAGGAGATGGGGCCATCCAGTGCTGACCTGAGTGCTCAGGGAGATTCCCAGAGAGGAGATGTGGCCGAAGCCGTCGGCTATAATTTATAGCATGTATCATAAATACCCACATCTGAGGAGCTCATTCACATGACCCCCCAATATATCTCCTTGCACCTTCATTAATAACTTTTAAATCCATCTAATTTATATTTCTTGAAGAACAATTTATGACAAGATGTATTGTGATGTACATACTTCTAGAGTTTATTTCATTTCGTTTTGGCATCCATTATCCTCCAACTTCAATTTTTGACACCAAATAAACATACTAAGGCTCTAGTCGTCTAAAATTCCTCTGATAGTTACAATAAATCACTTTATTTAATTCTTACAACCAATGTATGGCACAGGATGGGTTCCCATTTTAACCATGAGGAAACCGAAACAGAAAGTTTTAAAATTAATACTCCGGTTCACATAGTTAAGAAGTGGTAGACTCCAGATCCAAACCCAGCCTGAGTGCAGGACCCGACCTTGAAATATTTACACTACACCAGCTGGAAACTTTCACATTTAAGGCATTATCTGTGGATCACCTTCACCTGAAAGTATTCTTGCAACTTCAGGCATGCCAGGGCTCACAAATCAATCTCTTCATTTGTAATTGCATGTGCTAACTCTCAGGAGAAAGGTTCTCCATGGATTCCCCATCACTCCATGGATGCCTGGCTGTGATGACCCATTCCTGGGTAGCTCTGAAGGGACTGTATCTTAGTGGCTGAGATGGTGGTCTGAATTCAGGCCACCCAGTACGCTTTTTCAAAGTTGCATAAATTCGGGCAATGACTAAAACCCCTCTGAACGTTATTTGTCTAACTTCAATGACAAACTCGACCCCTTAGTTTGTGTGAGAAGTAAATGAAAAGCATCACTATTTGGTTAATTTGGCTGCTAATACGAGAGGATGCTCAGTGCAGTGTTCGTGTTCTTCCCTTTTCTCCTCCTGCCAGTATTAAATGCCATTTGCAAAATGCCCAGGAAAGCATCCTCTAGGAAATAACTTTCAAGAATTCAACAGAATATAAAAATATTAGGTATCATTTCTGGCCTTTTTGAGAGAATCATAAAATACATTCAGCCATTAATGATTTTCCTTAGGTAGAGCATTTAGATAATATTGCAAAATCATATTTTAGAGTTAACGGAATCTATGAAATTTTTAATCTGCATCAATAATACCAAATACCTAATTTCTATTGTGTATTGGATTTTGTGGAATAATTTTGTACTTTTCTGTTCATTCTTACATAAATGACTGAAGTATTTGTTATAATCCTTATTTTATTGATGGAGGAATTGGTTTCCAGAAAGATTAATGGCTTCTCCCTTCATTGTTCTAACTGTGGGCTCTTATGCCTCTCAGCACAGGGTTTAACATCGTGGCACTTAGAACAAAAATGTAGACTAGCTTTCACTTGAGTTTGCCGAGTGGCAAAAATAAAAATAATAATTTACAGAGTGTAAGAAAGTTGGGAATTCTGGATTTCACAGACACATACACACAAAGCACATAGATTTAGCCAATTGCCAGCATTGATTGCCTCTTTTGAAAGTATCACCTGTAACAAATCTATGGTTCTGTTAGTTTCCCCCTATCTTTGTCATTGCTTCTGGAGCTTCAGAATAAATCTGGTGAACATTTCTGCCACCAGCTGCCCTTCACAGACAAAGCAGAAGCTTCCTGTAACCTACCATGGACTTTCCTTCTCTGGTACAGTGGGAATTGTTTGTTATATGTCCACCCCTTGCTGCAAGGGACTCTGAGGAAGAAAGCGTAGAGACATAGAGGCTGGGGCTGCAAATGCTGCTGCCTCAAATAAAACGGGATCATTCTTAGCATAAAAAACAAAGGGTGGAGGAGATGTATGTAGATCTGAGCAGGGCCAGAAAGAGTGTCTATGTCTCATAACTTTTAGAGATATTTTATTCAATATATATTTGACATGTGACAAATTATTTTAAGTATTATTAATATTAGAGTAGTTAATATGATAGCATTGCTTTCCTTCACTGTGGAAAACAAACACCTTTAAAAAATGATAGTTAATAATAACTATTAAAGTTGAAAAGCTATCTTAAATTTTTACTGTATTCAATTCTCACTATCTCTTAACTCATTTTAGCCTCATAATATTCTTCTAATAAAGATGAAGGGTATCATTATTATATTTGACAGCAGGAAAACCTATCCCCATAAAAGTGAAGAGAATGGCTTAAATTGATAGGAGAGTGTATTTTTCCTTCGAGTCTTACAGTATGATTTGAATTACATGTATTGCTATTGAAGCGCTCCCTCCAGATGGATAGAGGGAATGTTACAAACAATAACTAATGGGAATTTATATTGATGACTCCTTGAAAAATTAACACTTGATCCTATTCTCTTAGAAAACTTTGGGGTTTAAAAATCATGTTCACTATTTTATATCCAAAAAACATGAAGTAGACCTGGAAGGGGAGACACCAATTTAAATAGCAGGAAATTGAGATGCTGACTATGTCTGTGTCTTACTCAGAGTCACTTAGCCTATAAAGGAAATAGCTGGCTGAGACAGGCAGCACCTGTGGCTCAAGGGAGTAGGGCAATGGCCCCATATGCCAGAGGTGGTGGGTTCAAACCCAGCCCTGGCCAAAAACTGCAAAAAAACAAAAAACAAAAAACAAAGGAAATAGCTAGCTGAGAAAGACACAAGACTTCCATGCATTAGCCCAATGACCATTTGCTGAACCTTTCTGCCTTTCAGAAACAGATCTTTTTTGTGTTTACCTCTCATGAGGAATAATATTTTGTAAAAGTTAGTAATTCAGAAATTATTTCAGTCAGAGCTTGCAAAATAAAGTCTATATTCAAAATATATACCTTTTTCTTGGCTTTTGCACCATGGACCATGTTGGGAAAGATATAATAAAATGCAAATATTTAAGAACTAGATTTTACATAAAATCCTGTATTTCCAGCTTCTCTCCACTCTATCTCTAGGTGAACCACATTCCCAAGTCACATCAAGGGGCTAAACCGAAGATCAGGCATGAACCCCTCGGTTCTCGGCAGCCCCCCAACCCTCTTTGGGGCCTCTAATGAGGAAACAAAGACAGACCGGTACGCTCATTTGTCTCCCTGCTGTGTGTAAGCAGGGGAGTTTGTGACCCTTCCTGTCTTATAGCAAATCATTTTCTGATGTTGGACTCTGGAGTGGTGATACAGTATTCCTTTTTTTCTTGATTTCTGATATTTGAGATTAATTCTAGGTTCACAATAGAGAAAGGAAAATGTTTCTTTTTCTAGTTAGGTGGGGAAAAAAAAGTCACTTAACCATCAGTCTGCCCCTCCCTGATTTGTGTATGCTAACTGCATTTGATCATGGCTGGGTATATAGACTTGACACCAGCTGGCCAGGGTGGTATAGACAGTGAAGGTGAATGGGGTAGCTCTGAAGAGCGTGCGGGTTGTTGTATGAAACACAGACCAATTCAGCACAGGCTCAATCTGCTGCCAGAGCTTAGAGTCAGGCCGTTATGGTACCACTGTTTGACTGAAGATGACAGACCCACCCCATCATTAAGTTACAGTAAAGTAGGGCTTCTTAAAGGAGGTGACTTACTGTTTGCCACCCCCCTCCCACGTAAATATAATTAAATATGAAAGGTGGCGATGGTGGTTGAACATCTGTCTTTAGCTTTCAGATTTTTTCACAGTCTGTTGATTAGGTTATGTTTTGTATTATTCCAATGTCCACAGCTGTCAAGTGAAATGGGAGCAGGCCTTCCCGAATCAGGGAGCCGAGCTCCGCAGCAGCTCTTCACGTTCCACGTGGTAATAGCTGGTGACAGCTTCTACTCTCAACAAATTGTTTTCCGTTGGTTGATGGGTCTCAGCTGCTCTAACCTGGGAAGTGATGAGTTTTGCTTTCATTTGGAAAGTACGATAAGATTTGTTCAAATAGAGTCGCTGGCTTCCTTGGGTGTTATTGTTCGTTTGATTTAAAAATATATATATATAGGTACGTGTGTATGTGCACATTCAATGGGACTTGGTCCATTTTCGACAGCAAGTTCTCATCTTACCAAAGCCTCATATCTGGAGCCTTCCAAGGTCTGTGCTGCTACCATTATATGGGAGGGAAGGATCGACACAAGGGCAAAGGAGTGTTTCCGACAATATCATTCCTCCCACACTCTCTGAGTGATTTCTCATCTTGATTCAGGAACATTTGTTCTCTGGCTGATAATATTTCCTTCCTTATAGCCGAGGTTGGCTCATACCAATATCCTTGGGTAAGGCGAAACGGTGGTGTGCTAATTAAAATGGTAGGGTCTAGAAGCGTGGAAGTTGTTCTTTCAGAAGTGTCGGATCTATAGGCTTCATTTCACAAGCAGTGAGTGTGTGTGCACATTGCACCAGACATGAGTATGTTTGAAATGAAAAGGTCTGAGAGATTTTCCCCAGGCCCTTCATATTTCTTTCCCCTTTCTCTGTATCAAAACAGGGTCTCAGAAAAGGCTCTAAAAATTCTTTGACCCAAATGTATAAATAATGAATAATTGCTTGGTGACTTACAATCTAATAAACAATCAAAAGTATCTACTGCTGTCAGTGGAACTTTCTGCCATGATGAGAATATGGCATAGGCAGCTCCTGTAGCCCAGTGGGTAGGACGCCAGCCACATACACCTAGGCTGGTGGGTTCAAACCCAGCCCAGGCCAACTAAACAATGACAACTGCAACAGAAAAATAGCTGGGCATTGTGGCAGGCGCTTGTAATCCCAGCTACTTGGGAGGCTGAGGCAAGAGAATTGCTTAAGCCCAAGAGTTGAAGATTGCTATGATGCCATGACACTCTGCCGAGGATGACATAGTGAGACTCTGTCTCAAAAAAAAAAAAGAAAGAAAGAAAGAAAAAATGTCACATAATTGTTCTGTCCATATCTGCAGCCACTGGCCACAAATACTTATTAAGTATTTAAGCTCTTAAAATGTGGCTGGTATAACTGAGGAACTGAATTTTTATTTCTTTCCACTTAATTTAACTTTAAAATCACCACATGTGGTTGGTGGCTACCATAGGAAGTGCAGAAATGGACCATTATTGAAGAGATGTGAAGTTTCTGGGCTACTCCACATGAAGTGTGGATTTTTAGGAGGGCATAATTATCCTAGTATTACTGAAATGGTACCTTGGCCACCTGAAAGGGTAGCACTACCCATTTCTAGTGTCTACACCAGGAGTGATTAAATCATAGGCAACAGTGAGATATTTAAAGAATGCTTGTGCACATGAATGTATAGTAATAATAAGTAACAAAATTGATAGTATCAGCAAACATTGCTTTGACCCAGGTACCTTGAGAATCATCTTCCTATGGAAGTTCTCCTTTCAGAAGTGTCAGATCTACAGGCTTAATTTCACATGCAGTGAATGTGTGTGCACATCGCACCAGACGTGAATATTTTTGAAATGAGAAGGTCTAAAAGGTCTTTCTTTCTACCCATCTATGCAGCAATTTTATGAGGTCCATATTATTGCCATACTCGCTTTGCAGATGAGGAAACTGAAGTGTAGAAAAACAAAGGCCTCGCTTTAGGCTAAAAAGTTAGTAAATAATGGAGTTTTGTCTTCACCTTGACTCTGTCTAGCTCTAAAACCTATATTCACAATTACAGCCACTATTGTGACCGTGAGTTCTATAGTCAGCTTACTGTAGGACAATTAATGAATTCTGCATCTGAATGTAGCATCACAGATCTCCAGGGTCCTTTTTTGTTCTTTCCTTGATGATTGTGTTTAAAAGAAAACATTGTCTATATATAGCTAGCATAGAGTAATTACTCCACAAAAGGCAGCTGCATTAATTCTTACTCTCATCGTAATTAAATGACATTTCTATTTTTATAAACTCTACATGCATATGTGACATCAGTCAGAGGCGTCCCTGAGTCATAAAAGAACCTTATAAGGGACTCTGCCCTTAATGTCACCAATGACAAAAATATCCCAAAATCATAGCTCTGAAGATTAAGGGACCCAAAGAGAGTAGCTAAAAATATTTTGTCTTACAAGAAATATCTATTGCTGTGAGTAATTCTGTTCTCCGCTCCAAATCAGTGATGGTATTTATGTACATGGTTACCAACATTACTGAATTTTGGATTTAAAAAAAAATCCTGTACCTCATTGTCTGAGTATTGCATGGGAAAGCCAGATGAGGGATATCTGTAAACTATGTTAAATTATTAATTGAAGCAGAAATTGCATCTACCGACATTTCCACTGAGCATGCCATTCATTCTCCCTGAAATGTGTTTCCTGGCATCCTCACCCACAGGACCCTCAGCCTGCACCAGGCACTGGAGCTGGTGAAAACTGATCCACTAGGTGTATGAACAGGAAAAAAAAAATCTACCACAAAGCACATAGCTGTCAGCCATATGATCTGAAGTAAATTCAGCGGAATTGATTTGTTTTAATTCTTCAGTGTTTCTAATTGGTCCCATGCTGATTATGAGTTAGTATTCGTAACATTAAATTCAGGTTAACCATTTCATTGCTAATCTTTGCATTATCAATAGACTGCAATTTCAGGCCTCCTCAACTGGACTGTAGCTTCTTAGTAACAGTAAAGCCACAGTAACACCTTTCTCGATTCCTCTAGGACACTTTAGGATGGTTCTTATGACAAGAAATATATTCAGTGGGCTTCTAGTAAATTAGCAAAACAAATAAATGCCTGAGTGGATCAAGGTGCTCTTGAACTCTTTTGGTTCTGTAGAAAAGAATAACTACAGGTGTAGTCTGCCCTGTATTGAGATGGGAATAGAAAACTACAACAGGAGATCCTGAAGACCTGCATGGCTGGGAAGACTTAGCAGAATGATCTGGACTAGTTATAGAACAGGAGTATTGGCTGGGAATCTGAACCTTGGGAAATGTCAAATATAGCATCTGAATTCAGCAAAGGAAACATTCCCAAACCCATGGGCATGATTAGGGTGAGAAATAAAGATGAGGCCATGAGTCAAGGATGAATTCATGTCTTTCTGTGCTAGAAGGATGGGTTTTGCTTCTATAAACCTAGGACAGCATCTGATACTACAGAAGTAGGACTCCAGATTTCATGTATTTAGTACACTTTGTTGTGGTAAAAATATAAATGTCTATTCAATCATTTCCTTCATTTAAATTCACATTGATCTGTTAAGACAAGCAGTTGAGATGATGATGCTTTGCTAAATGAGCATATGTCAACATCATGCTACAAGAAATAGTTACTGTGCTGCACTTGCCCAAAAAGGGGGTGAGTGAATTTCCTTTGAAGTAAATAGTCTATAAGAGAAGAGAAGCTAACAGTAACAAGGAAAGAAGGAATAGTAAACCTTTAAGACAACTGACACGAAAGATGAACCCACAGGAGGATGGGCCTTTCTCCTTATCTGCTTATCTATCAAGGCTTTTTCATTTGTACTCATTTTAATTTTTATTCACCCAAGTTGAAAATATAACCCACTATGTGTCTGTATTTTAATATTGCAAACAATTTCAGTTTTTCATAGACTATCAATCATGGCTTCGAAATTTCTTCCATTGATGTTTTGCTTCTCAAAATGCTCTGCTCATTAGAAAAAAAGTAGTTATAAGCATCTGCTTAATCATATTTTTTACTAAAGCATATTTTTCATATTTTCTAAGTATGAATCTTTAATGCATTTATTTTCCCTTCTTGGTGTCAGAGATGGTTTACAAATTTCATTTTGTGTCCTCCCATCTCAAAGATTTAGGTATTTTTAATGTACTTTATTCTTAAATTTGAAAGGATTATTTGGCCAAATCCTGTGATTATATATATTTTAGCCTCTAAATTTGTCAGTGTATAGCTCTAGTGCATCTGCCTTTGCTTGGCCAGACACTGTGTCCTTTAGATATTATAGCTTAAAAATATGACTTATTCTTTGGTAGATGAAATCTATCCTCATAGCCGTGTATTTAAAAGGAAAATTCATTTGCAATCCTTAGATATTTATTCTTCCATATAAATCATTCATATAATTAGATACTGTTTTCGTTTATTAAGAAAATTGTGTCAGGCTTGCTTCCTTTTCTTTGCCTTTTGTCTTTTATTTTCTTTTTACAAATTTTCCTATATCAATTCTTTATCATTTTAGTGTCTTTAATCAGGTCCTTTACATGGACTTTAGTAAAGATGCTCAGTTTTCTTTGTAGTTTCTGCCCATTTCCTGAGAGCCTTGAGGATGTTCCCCCATCTCGTATGTTGAATTATTAAAAATAAGAAAATGGCCCTTCTCCATGGACTTCAGTACATTTCTCCTCTTGTGACTTCTCAGAGCATGGTGGAAACAACAGCTAGAGTGTCATCATAGAGACAAAGGAACAAAGAATAATGGAACTGGTTTTCTTTGATGGAAACTCAGGTCCAATTTTTACTGGCACTGAAGGGCAATACTCAATGGGAACAGGGGAGGATATGTTCCTGAGTAGACTAAGGGACCTGAGAGGGGAACTCAGAGACCACAAATTCCAGGATAGGTTATAGATTAGACATCTCCCAGGTTATGGATGTTTTGTTTTTCTCCATCTTCTTTCCCCTAACTCCATCTTTACTACTTAGGATACAGAAAGGATAGGACGTTTACTACCCCCTCACCTGTGGCAGCTCAGGGAAGCGGGTGAATGGCTCAGAAGAGGTAGGAAAGAGACAAAGAATTCAAATAAACCACATCAAAACAAAAGATTTGGAAAAGGCTCTTTGTTTGGCTGATTACAGGAAAAATAGCATTTTCTAGTTGCTTTTACCAGTAGAGTGAGATCATGTGACTAAGTGCTGGCCAATGGATCTGGGAAATAAAAGTAGCTACAAATTCCAGGAGCATCCTCAGAGGAAGTTCTTTTCTTTTTAGAGACAGGGTCCAGTTCTGGCTGAGGCTGGTCTCAAACTCCCGAGCTCCAGCAATCAACCCTCCCTGGCCTCCGAGAGTGCTGGGATTACAGGCATGAGGCACCATGTCAGCTCGTTTCTCCATTTTCTTGCATTTACACTCATGGTGTCTGGGATATTGTCATACTGGCTTCCTCCAAATTTCTTAAACATGAGAGGCCAAGAAATTGTCTTGTTAACTCACTGTTATTTTGCAGTTAACTGATAATTGCAACTAAACCCAATTTTAGGAAATATACAGGGTGTCTTTTAGAGGAACTATATATACACAACAGCCACCTCAAAACTTACCCTCTTGAAACTATTAAACTTCGTGAATACAGAAAGAAGTTTTCAGTTATTGCAGCAGGAAAAACAATTTTCTCTCCAAGTAAAAAATAATCAGATTCACTTTCTAATTCTCGGCAGCAATATTGAGTTTTTACAAAAGATCTAGGCCTAAAAGTTCAGCAGGCAATAGTAAACGACCAAAATATCATCATGAGGCATCTTTCATGTTCAAGTGTTAGAGGGAGAGGTTCTCCAACACAGCTAAGCTTGGAGAACTATTCTGTGAAGAAAAAGGAGGTGGGGGAGGAAGGTAGGCAGGCAGGCAAAAAGAGAAACAGGATACTTATCCATAAAATATAATGAAACTTAAGAAGGGGAAGACCATGATAAAAAGATTGGTATTGGGCACTGACATCATTTAAGTAATACACAACAATGGATTTTAACCTTAGGTGTAATAAATGACTAACAAAAATTCCACAATGTTAAAGGAGAATAAAGGAGAAATCATATGCTTTCCTTTCAGTTCCAGATCTATCCACCCAATAGGCTTCTTGCTATCCACCTTGAGCATCTTAAATTCATTACATATAAAACTAGATTTATAGCCTTTCTCTCAAATGTGGTCCCTTCCCAATGTTTCCTATTGACATGGATGCATAATCGTGCCCTTGACCCACCGACTTTTTTTTTTTTTATAATTTTATTGAATCATAATTCTGTACATTGGTGCAATCATAGAGCACGATTCATATACATTCAGAAATGTTTTGATCGTACTGTTACAGATAGCCTTCATGGCATTTTCTTGATCACTATATAAAG
>CAUYON010102166.1:41-13950 GCA_963573935.1 Arctocebus calabarensis | reverse complement strand
TCTCCTGCCTCCACCTCCCAAGTAGCTGGGACTACAGGCACCCGCCACAATGCCCGGCCATTTTTAGGTTGCAGCCATCATTGTTGTTTGGTAGGCCCAGGCTGGATACGAACCCGCCAGCTCAGGTGTACGTGGCTGGCGTCTTAGCCCGCTGAGCCACAGGCGCCGAGCCAGAAAGCTTATTGTTAAAATAAATAGTTGACTGACATATAATTTGTATGTTCTATGCATTATAAACTATATTTTATAATAAAATAAGCTAGAGAAAAAAATGTTATTAAGAAAATCATAAGGAAAATACATTTGTTTTTCATTAGGTGGAAATGGATCATCACAAAGGTCTTCATCCCAATGTCTTCACACTGAGTCAGTTGAAGAGGAGGCAACCAAGGAGGGGCTGGTCTTGCTGTCTCAGAGGTGACAGAGGTGGAGAAACTCTGCATAGAAGTAGACCCCTGAAGTTCAAACTCATGCTGTTCAAGGGTCAACTGTATTAAAATATTGCCACATTTGCTTTTTACCAACACTTCTTCCTCCATACATTGGAAAAAAAAAATGGAAATGTCATGATATTCCATCCCTAAATACGTCATCCTTAAATTCATCCTTACATAATCCCTAAATACAGTATTTGATAGGAGATAGGACATACTCTAATAAAGCCTGAACACCATTAACAGGTCCAAGACATTTAATACTGGAAAAATAGTACCTAATAGATATTCAAATTTTCCCAATTAGCTCAATGTTCTTTATAGTTTTTCAAATTGAGATAGAAAACCCATATCATAAAATTTACCCTCTGCAAGAGTATAATTCAGGTTTTCGTTGTATTCACAAGGTGATGTAAATATCACCAGAAAATTTTCACCCACCAGAAAGAAACCCTGTGCCCATTTCCACCTCCCCAGCCCTTGGCAACCACTAACCTGTTTTCTATCTCTATGGATTTGCCTATTCTGGACATGTCATGAAAAGGAAATGATACAATATGTGCTCTTTTGTGTCTGACTTCTTTCTCTAAGCATAATATTTTAGAGTTCATCCAGGTTTTAACATTTCTCTGTGCTTTTCATTGCATTGTAATATTACATAATGGATATACCGCATTTTACTTATCTATTGGTCAGTTGATGGACATTTAGATGGTTTTATAGCTTTTTTTTTAAAGATAAGATCCAATCAAGGACTTTACACTGCATGTAATTGCCATGTCTCTAGTTTCCTTTAATCTGGATTCCACAACATTAATTCTAGAATGCTGATCTAGATCTAAAACATACTTCCCATCTGTTTTTGTCTTTATCGTTTACAACAGTAACATTTTTGAACAGTACCGGTTGGTCGTTTTAAAGAATGTCCTTCTGGATTTGTGTGATTGCTTCCTATCGTTTGATTCAGGTTAGACAGCGTTGGCAATGCTACTACATGGGCGAGGCCTCACACTTCCTACGGCCTCCCATCAGAAAGCACCTATCAGCGCCTTCTGATGTGAGGCAATATATATCAGTTTGTCTTACAATAAGTGATGTTAAATTTGGTCATTTCATTTGATGGTATTTACCAGTTCTCCCCATCACACTTTTCTCTTTGCATAATATTAAAATCAGTAATAAGTAAACTTTAAGACCATCTAAATATCTATCTTATTTCCCAACAATCTTTCACCAATGGTTTTAGCATCCAGTGATGATCACTGTCTGAACCCCTTATCACAATGATGTAAATAAGCAGTAATTCTCTGACTTTTTTCATTCTGTATTTCCTTCCAGATGTGTCTTTTTATTTTTGACACATCTTGTTCAAAATAAAAAAAAAGCTTTCCGTATTCCATCCCATGGAATCACTGCTGTGAGCTCAGAGTTTTATTTTCTTTTTACTCAATGTGTTATAATCAACATCACTGTCATTATTTTTCTGATACTGTACTTAAACTGTCCCAAATTTGGGAAATGGGATCCACTCTGGGTTAGCTCATCTGTCTTTTTCACATGTTCTCATCAGTATTCAAGGACCTCTTTGTTTTGTGACTCTAAAAATAGAAATAAAACAAAGTACAAAGTGTTCTTCCTTTTCTTTTCTTTTCTTTCTTTCTCTCTTTCTCTCTCTCTCTCTTTCTTTCTTTATTGAGACAGAGCCTCAAGCTGTCACCCTGGATAGAGTGCTATGGCATCACAGCTCACAGCAACCTCCAATTCCTGGGCTCAAACAAGTCTCCAGCCTCCACCTCCCAAGTAGCTGGGACTACAGGCGCCCACCACAACGCCGGCCATTTTTTTGGTTGCAGCTGTCGTTGTTTGGCGGGCCCGGGCTGGATTCGAGCCCGCCAGCTCAGGTGTACATGGCTAGAGCCTTAGCCTGTTGAGCCACAGGCGCCGAGCCCAAAGTGTTTTTCTTATTCTTTTACCAAGTCACTCAACACTTCACTTCTGACACCTTCACTCACATCCTTCATTTCTGATGGATGGAGAGGTTTTTCCCCATTCACCACGCAATCCTCTGGCAGACACCAGTTGGGTGTCCTCTAATTCAATTCAATTCTGACATTCTCCATCTAGAGAGAGCATAAGATCCCAAACGTTAAGGGCTCATTCCCACAAGGACGCCCCCAGCAAGCCCCAGATTGTGACCTGTGATATAAGTCAGGGTTCCTTCAACTCCCTCCTTGGGTTCAATTAATTTGCTAGAGCAGCTCATAGAATTTAGGGAACACATTACTTATGTTTACCCATTTATTCCAACGGATATTTTAAAGGATACAAATGCACAGCCAAATGAAGAGCCACTTAGGGGTAGGTTTGGAAGGGCCTCAAGCGTAGGCGCTCCCATCCCCGAGGAGTTTGAGTACACCCCATCCACCCTTGGATGCAGTCTCATTAACCACCCTGGAAGCTCCCAGAACCAAGTCCTTTGGATTTTTATGGAGTCTTTATTACATAGATATGATTGATTAAATCATTGACCATCGGTGATCAATGCAACCTCCAGGTCCTCTTCCCTCTCACGAGATGGAGGCAGAATTGAAAGTTCTAGCCCTCTAATCCCATGGCTGATTCCCTTGGCAACAGCAAACCCCTACCCCATTCTTGGTTATCTAGGGACTTATCAAAAATCAAATCATAAACATACGCTCAGGGGTGGTTGAAAGGAGTTTGTTATGAACAACAAAAAGACACATCTTTCACCATTCACTGTTTCAGAAACCCAAGACAAAAGGCCAACTATCTTAACAAAAGATACTCCTATTGCTCTAATCGCATAGGAAATTATAAGGGTTTTAGAAGCCAGGAACTGTGGATGGAAACCAAAAAGTATATATACATATATATAGCCGTATAACAACATTTTACAAGGGACTACATCCATGATGGTGCTACCAGAAACTTGTAATGAAGCTACCCTATACACGGGTACCATTTTTTATCTTTTACATTGTAGTGTTACTGTGCTTTTTCTATGTTAGACATGTTTAGATACACAAACACTTAGCATTGTATTACAGTTGCCTACAGTATTCAGTAACCTGCTCCATAGGTTTATAGTCTAGAAGCAATTTGCTATCCCATATGGCCTAGGTGTATAGTAGGCTATACCACCTACGTTTGTGTGTCCACTCTATGATGTTTGCACAACAACAAAATTGCCTAATGATGCACTTCTCAGAATGTATCCTTCTGTTAAGCAATGAACAACTATTTATATATTTATTTCATAATCTCACAGTGACACTAGATGCCCCAGACTCGCTTTGAACTTTCCCTTTTTCAGACCTTAAATCAACATTTCTCCCAGAAAATATTGCTTCTCTTAGCGAGAATTAGTATTTAGATACCAAGATCTGGGTGCTAGTTATACTCATTGATACTGGGTTTTCTTTTTTGTTGTTGAGACGGAGTCCCACTCTATGCCCTGAGCAGAGTGCAATGGCATCATAGCTCACTGCAACCTCAGACTCAGGCTGTGGGCATCCTGCTGCCTCAGCTTCCGGAAGCCACTGGGATTACAGGCTCTCGCCGTGGCACCTGGCTGGGTTTTTCTAGTTTTTTAGGAGTTGGGTCTCACCATCACTCAGGCAAGTCTTGAACTCCTGAGCTCAAGCAATTCTCCCTCCTCTGCCTCCCACAGTGCTGGGATTACAAGCATGAGCCACCACGCCTGGTAATACTGGGTTTTCTTAAATGTCTTTGCTTGAATGACTCACAACATTTATTTAAACCTTCCGCATGTAACATCGCTCATGATATTTACCTGGGCTTCAATTACTTGGGAACACTCTTACACATTCAATGTGTATACTTACGCATTTATTCAATCCCTAAATATTATGGTTATGATAGCTGCCATTTTTTAGTATTTGCCAAGTGTTTAAAAACTCCATGCACAGTGTTTCATGTGCAGTAGTTCACTTAATCTTTGCAACAACTCAATGGATATAGGCATTATTATTTATCTTTATTTAACAATTGAGCTATCTGAGGTGTATGGAGGTTAGTAACCTGTTCAAAGTGACACAGCTGCTGGTAAGTGGCAGCGCAGAGACTTGACTGTCGATCTGTCTGACTTCAGACCTGCTAAACTACGAGGTGATATTATGCCAAGAACAGTCACTATGAGGGAAATACAAATATGTCTTGCAAACCATGCCCGGTACATTACATCATATTGTAAAGAGGGTATGGACATCATGCAATCCACCTCAGAAACACAGCCTGGCTCTCAAGGAGAGGTACATTGAATTTGTGCAGATTACTGGACCCTACTCTTTTTTTTTTTTTTTTTTGAGACAGAGCCTCAAGCTTTCACCCTGGATACAGTGCCGTAGCATTACAGCTCACAGCAACCTCCAATTCCTGGGCTCAAGCGAGTCTCTTGCCCCTGCCTCCCAAGTAGCTGAGCCTGCAGGCGCCCGCCACAATGCCTGGCCACTTTCTGGTTGCAGCCGTCATTGTTGTTTGGCGGGCCCGGGCTGGATTTGAACCCGCCAGCTCTGGTGTATGTGGCTGACGCCTTAGCCCGCTGAGCCACAGGCGCCAAGCCTGGACCCTACTCTTAAAGGTTCTGATTTAGTGGCCTGGAGTGGGCCCCAGGGATCTGATTTTTTTTTAACTTACCGTAGTTCCTTGGTGTCCCTGGGGAAGTGATTCCAGGACCCCCATGGACACTCAAACCTGTGGATGCTCAAGTGCCTTATATAAAAGGGCACAGTATTTGCACATAACCCACATCCTCCCAGAGTCTTTTTATATCAGCTCTAGATTATTTGTAATATCTAATGCAATGTAAATGCTATGTAAATAGTTATTAAGCGCTATTGCTTTTTATCTGTATTTTGTATTATTGCATTGTTATCTTTAAAATATTTCTGATCCTTGATTAATTCAAGCTGTGGATGTGGACCCAGTGGGTACAGGAGGTCAACTGTACTTCCAACTCATCCTGATGCAAGCGGCTCACAGATCACTTGTGGGAAACCTCTCAAACAGTCAACGTAAGGACAATGAGAAAAGAAAGATAAATCCAAGCTTAGAAACCACTTCTGCATCTTTGTGCCCCCACTCCCGGCATCTATTTGCCTTTTCTTCCCTCTTTCTCTCTCCCTCATCCTCTTACGTACTTTTCTCCTACTCATCCTTAGTTTCAGCTCAAACGTCGCTTCCCCAGGGTCTCCTTCCCTGGCCCTCTGGACACAGTCAGCTCCCCCCTCACCTGTTCTCATTACATCCCTCGGCTCTTCACTGCACATATATCAATCAACTTGGTAATTCTGTGACATCAGTTTGCAATGATCATGCCTCATGCCTGCCTCCCTTGTTGGAGCCTAAACACCAAAGGACCGTCACCAGGACATCGTCAGCACGCCTGGAGCCCAGCACAGTATCTGGCACAAGTGGACAGTTGATAAGTGTCTGTTGAGCAAATGCACAAATGAAGGAATAAAAAGTAATACTAACGTTCTTACTGAGCAAAGACTGCACAGAATGCAGGATTCATAAATAATGAATACAGAATAAAGTGCATTATCAACGCAAATAATTGGACACTCCACTTCCTGTTCTCATAATCTTTCCGGAGGTCCTTCAAAAGATAGTTTTCAGAGAGGAATCTGCACGTTCAATGACAAATTTGGAAACAATCTGCTTAGAATAGGCAACAATTCGTAATGAAATTACGGCGCTCTGCTCTGGTCTCTCCTCCCACTTCCTTCCCTCTGGCTTCAGTTGTCATCTTGCACTAAAACAACAGCACCCCTTCCTTCCTGCCTCCTGCCAATTTTGTCTAACCAGTACCAAGCAGGAGAGCTGCCGGCCTGGAGAGGGAGGGTGTTTCCCTTGGGCCATCATTCATTGCGTGTGTTCCCCGTGTTATGTGCGTTTTCATTTGTGCATTTGTCTCCATCCTGAATGGGGCCCTTAAAGCTCCTTTATGATTTAACCTCAGGCCAAATCAGCATTGAATTTCACAACCAGAGTTTATGCTCATGTATTTATGGCAAGGTGGGAGGCGGGGTTATTTTGTTTTAAATATTTGTTTCTACAAATTGGCCGCCGACTCTGTCTGGAAAAACTGAAAGAATATGTGTGAAGGAGTGAGAACAGGAACTATTTCTACAAAGGTTTCCAGAACTTTTATAGTGACCCTGAAGTTGAGGCGGCAACGTTGTGCTAAGCGTAAGTGTGGCCCCTGGGAACTGAGCTCACGCAATGTTTCTCCATCAGGATCCAATTCCCAGTGTGTCAGGGTGAAGAAGGAAAAAGACACCAAGGCCTCAATGCTTCAACTTTGAATAGATAAAAAAAACATCTTTATATCTGATACTGGCTCATCTCAGAAAACATTAAGAGAGATTTGTATAACGATTCTTACAAATTTGGTCAACTTTATTTTCTTTTGAAATTCTCCTTGGATTTGGCATCGTCCTAAATTCAGAGCTGAGGATTGACAATACTAGTGATGACCAGGGTTTGCTTTTCAACCTCTTTGCCAGAGGGAGAACAGTGCAGTAGCCTCCTGGGTTCAAGTTCATGCTCTATCACTTACTAGTTGAGTAAAATAGGGCATCATACTTCCCTTCTGTGCCTCAGTTTTCTCAATTGTGAGATGGAGATAATAGTACACATTGGGGATAATAGTAGACACTTCCTAGAACTGTTATGAGGCTGAAATGGAAAATGTGTATAAACAGCTTAGCCCAAGGCCTGGCACAAGTGAGTGTTAGTGACTATTTTTTCAATGTCTGGATTCAAAGAGGATTCTCAGGTTGAAAACACACACCTACACAGCAAGGCCCAACTGACATCCTAGAGCCACTGTAATAAATCTGTCTGGTGGACCTTTGTCATCGTGGGTGGTCAATCAGTACTTTCTGTGTATCCAAGTTTGGGGAATGGCTCACACCATGATTCTCAAAAGCAGAAGCTGCTGCCCCACATTCCTGGTCTCCCTTGAAAGTGGAAGAAAGGTATATGCACCGATCTCCTCTCATCAGAGGACTTATATATTCACAAGCAAAATGCAGAATACATTTTTTGTGGAGGGTGGTGCCCTGAGCATCCGGTGCTTAGAGACAGCCGTGGGGGAGGTTCAGAAGTCCAGAGCCCAGTTCATGATGCAAACTGTGATCTGTGCCTGGCTGAGGCAACCTGGAGGCTTTCCAGGGCAATTTGTCACATGGCTCAGGCCTTGTCCCTGCTGTGTGGCCCCAGTCTGATACTCTTTTAGCCTTCTGAGGAGCTTATGAGACATATAATTTTTTAAAACAAATTTCCATTCCTGCTTCAGCTAGCTAGAGTAGATTCTAGGAATGGTACCTGAGAACTTGACTGATGTGCTTGCTATGGTCTGAATGTTTGTGTCTTCTCAAAATTCATAGGTTGAAATCTAATTTCTAATGTAATAGTGTTGGGAGACAGGGCCTTTGGAGGTGATAAGATCATGAGGGCTCCACCCTCATGAATGGAATTAGTGCCTTTATGAAAAAGGCCTCAGAGAGCTGATTCATCCTTCCATCACATGAGTTCACAACAAGGTGCCATCTGTGAAGCAGAGAGCGAGCTGTCAGCAGTCGCCAAATCTCCTGGTGACTTGATCTTGGACTTCCCAGCTTCCGGAACTGTCAGCAATAAATTTCTGTTGTACATCAATTACCCAGGCTAAGGTAATTTTCATAGCTGCCCAGACAGGCTAATACAGCACTCAAGATCCCTGTCCAGTGGGTCTGCCAAATTACAAGGCAATGAACTCCAAGAAACCATCAAAACTCTTTGATTCAATGTAATCAATTACTTCAGTGTAGTGATCGCTTTTTGGAACAAAAGGGAGAACTGAGTGGGACTTGGAACTCTTTTTCTTCAGGAGATTTTCATCTTAATAGCATTTGTTACAACTTTATCTTGTACTTCCAATGGAACCCTAGAATAGCAGAACTGGAAGAGGTTTTGGAGATGGTCCAGTTCACCATAATCAGTTTCAAGTGAGGGAGATGAGCTCCAGAGAGAAAAAAATGACTCACTTAAGGTCACACAGCAACTGCAGTGCAGTGTAAAGGTCACAGCTCAAAAGTCAGATCCTGGCTCTGCTACTTACTAGCTGTGCAATCTCAATCCAGTTATGTAGCCTTGGAGCCAGTTTTTTTGGTCTTCTCATTTGCTAAATGAAGAAAATAACATTCCACAGCCTACAGGATTGTTGGGAAGAGGAAATGGGATAATGCATCTAAAGAGTTTAACATGTTCTTGGAAAACAGTAAATAGTCAATAAATGTCAGCTGATATTAACAAATAACAAATATCTGTCATGATCCACTATGAGCCAGATACATCCTAGAGGTTGGGAATGTAAAGATGAATGAGACAGTCTTTTTTCCAACAATAATTTTAGTAATAAAAAGAGTAACAACAACACTGGTGGCAGCAACCATTAACATTTACTGAGTATTTAACATGTGCCAAGAACTAGGCTAAGCATTTTACACAGATGATTTTATTTCTCAAAATAACCTTGTAAGGTAGGTACTGTTAATACCTCCATTATATAAATCAAGAAACTGAGGTGCAAATAAATTAAGTAAGTTGCCTGGTGTCACCAAGTGAGTAAGCGCTGAGATCAGGATTTACACACAGTCAGTCTGACTCCACTGTCCAAACTCTTAATGTATATTGCTGCTCTAAGAAGGTTCCCAGTCATTTAGGGGTGAGGGTAGGGAATGAGAAGAGGGATTTCACAAGAAACAAATAATTAGACACACACGACTGCAGAGTTTACACTGTGAAAAGGGACTCAAGAAGGCCAAACACCACTCAAGGGAGTTAGGAAGGTGACACTGAGCTAGGCTTTGAATACTCAGTAGGTGCTCACCAGGCATTCAGGGACAGGGGAAAAAGGAAGAAGGAAAATCTAGAGGAGGCAAAAAGTCCAGCACACAAGAAGGGAAGGAAGAGGAGAGAGATCACAGCACATCAGAGGAGTGGCAAGCTCACTGGATAGAGCTGGAGCATGTAGCACACAGGACAGGGACACAGGAAGATGGGAAAGTCACCCAGGGCTAGATGTCCACGAAGCCTGGAAGCAATGCTAAGAAAGATGTCCTCTAACTAATCAGGGGTGGGAGCCTTCAGGTCAGAAGTGAGCCTGGATGGGAGGAAGAGATGGGAAAGAAGGAGAGAGAAACAACACCAAGTAGTGGGTAGACTGGAGGATGATACCTGAGCAAGGGGGACAGTGGGGAGGCTGCTGGGACAGCCCAGACAGGTGAGCGGGCCAGAATGGAAAGCTCTTCAGAGAGGATGGAGAAGAAGAGTTTGATTTGGACAATTAAAAATCAATTTAATTGGTTTAAATTAAACTGGTTAGAGATGAGAACAGTCTTTGAGGAGCCCCAGTTTGAGTTGGGGCTGGGTCCAACTTTCTCTCATTTATCCTTCCCAACAGGACCATCACCATCCCAACTTCACAGAGAGGTTAAGGTGCTCACTCAGGCACATGAGTAGGAAGAGGCACCAAGCTTGGAATCCAAGCTTGTCTCACTGCAAACCATGCTTCCTTCTGCTGTATGAATTAACATGGAGGAAGGGGAGGAAGGAGCTGAGTGTAAGGCTCCAGTTTCTTGCTCAGGAGACCAGATGAATGGTCAGGCCATTAACTGAGATGTCTATGAGCAGCTGTGTAGGGAAAGAGGCGACACTCTGAGCTGGATGAACTTGATAAGACATTCTGTTGATGCCATCCAGAAACGTAACTGAAAATATGGAAGAAACTAGACTGGGAATACAGAATACATCTTCCAGTTAAAGCCAGGGGGAGAGATGAAGTCAGAGAGGTAATATGAAGAGAGCTGGGCCTGCAACTGCAGGAACACTGACTTCGAAGGGGCTAAGAAGGACACAGAAACCACATAAGGAGCCTGAGAAGGAACAATCTGAGAGACTACAAATAAAGCTGTGTGTGGCAGGAGACCAGGGAAGACGGGGTTTCGAGAAAGACAAAGTGCTCAACAGACTCTAATTCAGCAAATAAATCAAGTAAGAGAAGACATGAAAAAATTAGAATGCTACCAGTGACCACAGTGAGAACTGGTGAGCACTTCTCTTCCACAGAGTTCACTATAGGAAGTGCAGAGGCAGCATGGTGGCTGAAGGAAACAGAAAGAGCTGGAAGGACTCCAACTGGTTGTTTCAACATGTAAGACATGAACATGTTTACAGGTGGGGGAGGGGGAGGAGCCAACAGTGGGAGGGGCTAAATCAACAAGAGAGACCCAAGATCCCTGGGAGGATAGGAGGGAAAAGGATGAGAGAGCACCAGGATCTGACACAAAAAGGTATGGAAAGCTGTAATTAATGAAGATATTATGGTGTTCTAATTAATTGCCAGGTAAGAACTGCCACACTGATGAAGAGACTAGATAGAGATGGAAGCCCATAGGCAAACCCAAGCATGTATGTATGTGCACCTAAAAATTTAATAAATGAAATATAGATGCAATTTCAAATCTGTGGGGAAAGACCAAGTTATTTAATAAATAACCTAATTATATCTGGCAAACTGTTTAAAGGAAAACTGAGAGTCTTACTTCTTGCACTAGACCAAAACAAATTATAAATTTACTAAGGATTTAAACCTATGACATGTAAAGAAACCATCTGACAAAGATGTCAGAAAAATATATAGTGATATAATCTGGAATAGAGGTAGTTTTTCTAAATATATTAGTATGTCCCAGTTGACCCTAAACTGGAATTTAGAATGTACTTGTCCATTTGCGTTATTATATAGAACAGCCCGGGCTTGGTAATTGATGAAGAAAAGAGGCTTATTTGACTCACACTTCTGCAGGCTTGTATAAAATGCATAGTGCCAGCCTCTGCTTCTAGGGAAGGCCTCAGGCTGCTTCCACTCATCAGAGAAGGAGAAGGGGAGCCAGTGTGTGCAGAGATCACACAGTGAGAGAGGAAGGAAGAGAGTGAGAGGGGAGGTGCCAGGCTCTTTTTAACAATCAGCTCTCATGGGAAGTAATGAAGACAGGAAGGCACAAAGCCATTCATGAGAGATCCACTACACACACACACACTATAACACCTCCCATCAGGTCCCACCTCCAACATTAGGGATCACATGTCAACATTAGATTTGGAGGGATCAACATCCAAATCACAGCATGAAGTCTACTGTGCAACAGATAGCAAACCTAAAAAACATGGATGGCGTCTACAATCTATAGAGTTTAAATATGGCAGCAAATCCTCTGCAGTTCCTTCCATCAAGAGCTGACCTCTACCCTTCCATTCTTTGTCTGGGCCATCCTCATGATTTGCCTTCAATGTGGAGGAAGTGACATTGTACGACTCTAGAGGCTCTATCTTGCAGGCTTGGAGATCAACCTAGCTTACCCTCCCTACAGGTGAGATACCTCCCTGAGTTTATAGGTATTTTTAACAGGGAGTTTACCCATCACCTTAAAAACTTGATAAATAAAGGGAAAGCATTTATCCTGCCTTTCCTATATGAACTGTGCCCCATATAAGCAAAGAGTAGATGAGGTATAGCACATCTTTGTAAATAAAATATTCCAGTGAATAAATGAAAAAAAAAAAAAGAATTTGAATATCACCAGCATATAACCCCAATGATTTAACATAGAGGCAATGTCCACCTACAACTAACATTACAAAAACATAGACAAGCAGACCTTACGTGCCTCCTGATGCAGTACCACTTACAGTCTTGCCAAACGGGTCAGTCATAGGTCTAAATCAGTTGCCAATTTGCAGGAAATATAGGGGCAGGCAAACACACTGAGGTGCACGGTGTGACGGTAATCACACAGACCCAGACTGCAGGGGATGCTACAGGCCGGATACCTCCAGCTTTTCAACACTTAAATTCTAAGGAAAAGAAATGAGTGGTGGGAAATTTGTAGATAAAAAAATATTTAAAGTATTTAAAGACTCTTTTAAGTGGGAAAGACTATGCTACAGCACACTTGGGTGATAAAATTATTTTTAAAATATGAGGAAGTGATTAAAAGAAGGATAGCAGTCACTTCTGTTGAGGAGGAGGGAATATAATAGAACACAGAGTAAGGGCTTCTGGAATAGGCAGGTGAGTTAAAGCTGTTGACCTGGATGGTGTCTGCCCTAGAATAATTCATTAAACAATATACCTCCAACATTGACCATCTCCCTTAAGAGAGACCTAAGTTTCATAGAACAGACATGCACCACATGTATGTGTCAGCACAGCAGACCTAGTTCCTTATGTTGACCACCTCCATATGGTGACCAGTTTTTTACAGTCCCTTGGGTGATCAACTTACAGAGGTTCTACTGTATTTGTTTTGTGTGATTTTCTGTTCCTGGCTCTTTGTTTGTTTATAATAAGAAAGGTTTGGTTTTTGTTTTTTGAGACAGAGTCTCACTATGTCGCCTTTGGTAGAATGCCATGGTGTCACAGCTCACAACAACCTCAAACTCTTGGGCTTAAGCGATTCTATTGCCTCAGCCTCCCAAGTAGCTGGGACTACAGGCGCCTGCCACAATGCCCAACTTTTTTTTTTTTTTTTTTTTTGAGACAGAGCCTCAAGCTGTCGCCCTGGAGAGAGTGCTGTGGCATCACAGCTCACAGCAACCTCCAATTCCTGGGCTCAAGCAAGTCTCCTGCCTCTGCCTCCCAAGTAGCTGGGACTACAGGTACCCACCACAACGCCCTGCCATTTTTTTTAGGTTGCAGCCACCATTGTTGTTTGTCCAGTCCGGGCTGGATTCGAACCCGCCAGCTCAGGTGTACATGGCTGGCGCCTTAGCCCGTTGACCCACAGGCGCCGAGCCCCAACTATTTTTTTGTTGCAGTTGCCATTGTTGTTTAGCTGGCCTGGGCTGGGCTCAAACCTGCCACCTTCGGTGTATGTGGCAGGCGCTGTAACCACTGAGTCAATATGAAAGGTTTTAAAAAGAAATAATTCAGAAAAGCAGGAAGAGAAAGAGTGACACAGTTACAGTCAGAGATGCTTTCTCTTTTCCCATCTTTTACAGTTGGAGAGGATGAAATAGTAAGCTGGACTTTGCTAGAGAAGCAAACAATACGGGCAATTTACCTAGAAAGATCTTTTTATAATAGCAAAAGTGTTTAGAAGTATCTAGTTCTGAGGGGTGGGGACCTTGTCTTTATTGTTCACTGCTAGAATAGTAACTGAAACACAGTAAATGATCAGTGAGAATTGTTGAATGAGTGAAGAAGAGTTCTTGGCAATCCATCATATTCCCATCTAGATGTCGAGGAGAATGTTGATCATATATATCACCAGGAGTAATGCAAGTAGCCTTCTTGCTACTTGCATTACTCCTGGTGATATATACCCAATTAGAAGGGCACTAAGCAGGCTCGGCACCTGTAGCACAGTGGTTACAGCGCCAGC
>CAUYON010102165.1:0-41343 GCA_963573935.1 Arctocebus calabarensis | reverse complement strand
CTTGAATTCTTGAGACAATTTTTGAAATGCACCCAGAATTTCTAAATCCAACTTTTCCTCTATTTTATTGATCTTGTTTGCAATCCAAATTCTGAATTGAATTTCTGACATTTCAGCCATCTGTTTATGCATAGGATCCTTACTTGTGTCCGCCAGATTATTCCTTGAGGGGGGTTGACCTAGTCTGGTTGTTCACATTTCCAGAGCTTTAGTTTTACACCATTTGGCTAGATGAGTAGATAAGGACAATTTGGGCTAGGAGTTCTAGGAGTAGTGATTGACCAGTTCTTTGCTTAAAAGCTTAGACTGGCGTCTGTGCCTTTTTCCCTAGAGTTTTGCCACTGCTTGCGAAACTGGGGACCTTCTTGGTGTGGTGTGGTTAAGTGGCTCTGTCTTATTTTCAGCTGATCTTTGTCTTACCCTAGAGAATCTGTTACTCTGGATTGAAATCTGAGCTGTGAAGGAATACCAGAGTTAAGTCGCCGCACCCCCCACAAGCAACAGTTGCAAAAGCCAAATCAAACCTTCCCACTACCACACACCTAGGGTACCACTTTGGAAAGTCCTCGGGTGATTAGCCCAGCTGAAGAGGTCCTAATCAATTGTCCTAGCCAGCACCAATCTCAAATGGAAGAGTTAAAAATGTCTCTGGCAACTAGATAGCAGGGATCCGCTGGAAGCTCTTGTATAATTCACTTCGATGTTTTAAGTTTCAATCTTTAATACAGTGAAAGTCTATCTTAGTTAATGGTGAAAAGTGCGAGTCCAGTTTCACCTTGTACAGGTCACCATCCAGTTCACCCAGCACCATTTATTAAATAGGGAATCTTTTCCTCACTGAATGTTTTTAATTGGATTATCAAAGATCAAATGATGGTAAGTAGCTGGGTTCATCTCTTGGTTCTCTCTTTTGTTCCATACATCCTTATCTCTTTTTATGTTGTACCATGTGGTTTTGATCACTATCAATTTATAGTATATTCTGAGGCCTGGTAGTGTGATTCCTGCTGATTTGTTTTTATTTCTGAGTAGTGTCTTGGCTATTTGAGGTATTTTTTTGATTCCATATAAAACAAAGTATTATTTTTTTTGAGATCTTTAAAGTATGTCGGTGGTGCTTTAATAGGGATTGCATTAAAATTATATCTTCCTTTGGGTAGTATGGACATTTTAACAATGTTGATTCTTCCCAGCCATGAGCATGGTATGTTTTTCCATTTGTTAACATCTTCAGCTATTTATTTTTTTAGAATTTCATAGTTTCTTTATAGAGATTTTTCACATCCTTTGTTAGGTAAACTCCCAAATATTTCATCTTCTTTGGCATTACTGTGAATGGAATAGACTCCATAACTGTTTTCTCAGTTTGACTATTGTTGGTATATATAAAGGCTACAGATTTATGAGTGCTGATTTTGTAACCTGAGATGCTGCTGTATTCCTTGATCACTACTAAGAGTTTTGTAGTACAATCCCTGGTGTTTTCCAGAAATACAATCATATCATCAATGAGGTGTGAAAGTTTGATCTCTTCTGACCCTATATGGATACCCTTGATCACCTTTTCCTGCCTAATTATGATGGCTAAAACTTCCATTGCAATGTTAAAAAGCAGTAGAGACAATGGGCAACCTTATGTGGTTCCTGATGTGAGTGGAAATGATTTTAATTTAACTCCATTCAATATGATATTGGCTGTGGGTTAGCTGTAGGTGGCCTCTATCAGTTTAAGAAATGTCCCTTTTATACCAATTTTCTTAAGTGTTCTGATCATGAAAGGATGCTGGATATTATCAAAAGCTTTTTCTGCATCAATTGAGAGAATCATGTGGTCTTTGTGTTTTAATTTGTTTATGTGATGAATTATATTTATAGATTTACATATGTTGAACCAGCCTTGAGACCATGGGATAAAACCACTAGGTCATGGTGCATTATTTGTTTGATGTGTTGCTGGATTCTGTTGGCTATGATCTTGTTGAAAATTTTTACATTGATATTCATTAGTGTTATCAGTCTATAATTTTCTTTTCTTGTTGGGTCTTTTCCTGATTTGGGGATCAAGGTAATGTTTCCTTCATAGAATGAGTTGGGTAGTATTCCTCCTTTTTCTATATTTTGAAAAAGTTTGAGTAATATAGATACTAGTTCCTCTTTAAAGGTTTTGATAGAATTCTGATTTGAAACCATCTGGTCCTGGGCTTTTATTTCTGGAGAGATTTTGGATAGATGATGCTATTTCAGAACTCGATATAGGCCTGCTCAACATTTCCACTTCTTTCTGGCTACGTCTAGGAAGGTGGCATGCTTCCAAGTATTGGTCTGTTTCCTTCAAATTTTCATATTTTTTAGAATGGAATTTCTTGTAATATTCATTAAGGATTTTTTGAATTTCTGAGAGGTCTGTTGTCATTTCGTCTTTACCATTTCTCATTGATGAAATTAGAGATTTTAATGTTTTTTTTTTTTTTTTTTCCTGGTTAGGTTAGCCAAAGGTTTATCTATTTTATTGAACTTTTCAATAAACCAACTTTCTGATTTATTGATTTGTTGGATAATCCTTTTGTTTTCAATTTTACTTAATTCTGCTCTAATTTTGGTTATTTCTTTTCTTCGGCTAGGTTTGGAATTGGAATGTTCTTCCTTTTCCAGTTGCTTGAGATGTCCCGTTAAATTGTGAACTTCCTCTCTTTCCATTCTTTTCAGAAAGGCTTGAGGTGTTATAAATTGTCCTCTTAGAATTGCCTTTGCATTATCCCAGAGGTTCTGGTAATGTGTCTTCATTATAATTTTGTTCCAAAAATTTGGTAATTTCCTTCTTAATCTCTTCTATGACACAGCTATCATTCAGCATAAGGTTATTTAGTTTCCATGCTTTTTTGTAAGTATGTACTATTGTTACTGAGTTCAACTTTTGTTCCATGATGTTCTAAGAAGGAATAATTCCTATTCTTTTAAATTTGCTGAGATTAGACTTGTGACCTAAGATGTGATCAATTTTGCAGTATGTTCCATGGGCTGATGAGAAGAATGTGTATTCAATTTTGTTAGGATGGAATGTTCTGTAGATGTCTGTTAATTCCAATTGTTGAATGGTTAAGTGTAAGTCTAAAATTTCTTTGCTTAGCTTCTTATTGGAGGATCTATCCAATACTGCCAAGGAGTGTTAAAATCTCCAACTATTATGGTGCTGGAGGAAATCAACCTGCTCATGTCTGTTAGAGTCTTACAAATGGAGGTGCATTCTGGTTGGGTGCATAAATGTTAATAATCATAATCTCTTCATATTGAGTGTTACCCATAACACATATGAAGTGTGACATTTTTGTATATCTGGAAAACACTAGGGATTCTACTATAAAACTTTTAGAAGTGATCAAGGAATACAGCAGTGGCTCAGGCTGTCAAATAAACACTCAAAAACCTGTAGCCTTTATGTATACCAACAATAGCCAAGCTGAAAATACAGTCAAGGATTCTATTCCTTTCACAGTAGTGCCCAAGAAGATGAAATATTTGGGAGTTTACATAACAAAGGACATGAAAGATCTCTATGAGGAGAACTATGAAACTCTAAGAAAAGACGTAGCTGAACATGTCAACAAATGGAAAAACATACCATGCTCATGGCTGGGAAGAATCAACATTGTTAAAATGTCCATACTACCCAAAGCAATATACAATTTTAGTGCATTTCCTAATAAAGCTCCATTGTCATTGTCATATTTTAAAGATCTTGAAAAAATAATACTTCATTTTATATGGAAACAGAGAAAGCCTCAAATAGCCAAGGCATGACTTAGAAATGAAAGCAAAGCAGGAGGGGGAGGAGCCAACACAGCAGTCTGTACCCAGCTTTCTGCATAGGCTCCCACCCAGAAGGAGAGTTAAAGGATAGAAATTTGGTAAAAAAGCTGATGGTTTGGATCTGAACCAAAAGGGAAAGTCGAAGAACACACATCAACCCTGCTGGGGTGACCAGCTACCCTGAGGATACAAACAAAAGACTTCAACACAGAGTAACTGATTCTCTAGGGTAAGACAGAGACCAGCTGACAATAAGACAGAGCCACTTAACCCCACCACACCAAGAAGGTCCCCAGTTTCTCAGGCAGTAGCACTGTACAGGTCCTTGGCACATCTCTAGGGGAAAAGGCACAGAAAATGGTCTCAGCTTTCAGGCAAAGGACTGGTCAATCATTACTCCTACAACTTCCAACTCAACTTATCCTTATCTACTCATCCAGTGAAATGGTGCAAAATAATCATGGGGCAGAATCAGTGGAAAAGCTCTGGAAACATGAACAACCAGAGTAGATCAACCTCCCCAAGGAAAAATTTGGCAGACACAAATGACAATCCTATGCATAAACAGATGGCTGAGATGTCAGAAATCGAATTCAGAATTTGGATTGCAAACAAGAGCAATAAAATAGAGGAAAAGTTGGAATTAGAAATTCTAGGTGCATTTCAAAAATTGTCTCAAGAAGTCAAGGAAATCAAAGATGAAATGACCAAAGATTTTGACACATTGAGACAAGATGTTGCAGCCCTTAAAGATCTGAGAAACACAATAGAATCTCTCAGCAACAGAATGGAGCAAGCAAAAGAAAAGATTTCTGACATTGAAGACAAAGCTTTTGAACGCTCTCAAACCTACAAAGAGGAAGAGAAATGGAAGGCAAACACAGATCATTTTCAGAGACAGCTCTGGGATAACTTGAAGAAAACCAAAATTTGCTTTATAGGAATATGTGAAAACGACAAAGTGGCATCACAAGGCACAGAGTCTCTTCTTTGGGAGATTATGAAAGATAACATCCCAGACATGCCAAGAGATTCTGAAATTCAGATAGCAGACCGTTTCAGAACCCCAGCATGACTCAACCCAAATAAGACATCCCCCAGGCACATCATAATTAAGTTCACTAAAGTTAATATGAAAGAGAATTCTGAAAGCAACCAGAAGCAAGAAATCGATAACCTACAAGGGGAAGTATATTAGAATAACTGCAGATCTCTCTGCTCAAACCTTTCAAGTGAGAAGAGAATGGTCATCAAATTTTAATCTCCTAAAACAAAATAACTTTCAACCCAGGATCCTGTATCCAGCTAAACTGAGTTTCATTTATCATGGAGAAATTAAATATTTTAATGACATCCACATGTTGAAGAAATTTTCTATAACTAAACCAGCTCTCCAGGATATTCTCAGATCTATCCTTCATAATGACCAGCATAATCCTCCACCACAAAACATTTCTCACCCAGAAATTTCTTATCAAATTCCAACTTCCAGAGTGACGAAAGGATTAAAAATGTCCACTAGTCTTTCTAAAGATTTATCAATATTTTCAATTAATGTGAATGGTTTAAATTATCCTCTAAAGAGGCACAGGTTGGCTGACTGGATTCAAAACTCAGGCCAGATATCTGCTGCATACAAGAACCTCATCTTACCTTAAAAGATAAATATAGACTCAAGGTAAAGGGATGGTCATCTATATTCCAGGCAAATGGAAAACAGAAAAAAGCAGGTGTTACAATCTTATTCACAGATACAAGAGGCTTTAAACAACCAAAATAAGTAAAAATAAGGACAGTCATTTCATATTTGTTAAAGGTAACACTAAATATGATGAGATTTCAATCATTAATATTTATGCACCCAACGAGAATGCACCTCAATTTATAAGAAAAACTCTAATAGACATGAATAACTTGACTCCCTCCAGCTCCATAGTAGTTGGAGATTTTAATACTCCTTTAGCAGTGTTGGATAGATCCTCCAATAAGAAGCTAAGTAAAGAAATTTTATATTTAAACTTAACTGTTCAACATCTGGATTTAACAGACATCTACAGAACATTTCATCCTAATAAAATTGAATACACATTCTTCGCATCAGCCCATAGAACATACTCCAAAATTGACCACATCTTAGGTCACAAGTCTAAACTCAGCAAATTTAAAAGAATAGAAATTATTCCTTGCATTTTTTGGACCTCCACGGAATAAAAGTTGAACTCAACAATAACAGGAATCTGCATACTCAAACAAAAACGTGGAAGCTAAATAACCTTATGCTGAATGATAGATGGGTCATAAGAAGGAGACTAAGAAGGAAATCATTCAATTTTTGGAACAAAATGACAATGAAGATACAAATTATCAGAACCTCTGTGACACCGCAAAGACAGTCCTAAGAGGGAAATTTATACGGCAAGCATTCCTTAAGAGAACAGAAAGAGAGGAAGTTAGCAACTTAATGGGACACCTCAAGCAACTGGAAAAGGAAGAACATTCCAACCCCAAACCTAGCAGGAGAAAAGAAATAACAAAAATCAGGGCAGAATTAAATGAAATTGAAAACAAGAGAATTATACAACAGATCAACAAATCAAAAAGTTGATTTTTTGAAAAGGTCAATAAAATAGATAACCCTTTGGCTAACCTAATCCGGAAAAAGAGAGGAAAATCTCTAATTTCATCAATCAGAAATGGTAAAGAAGAAATAACAACAGACTCCTCAGAAATTCAAAAAATCCTTAACGAATATTACTAGAAAATTTACTCTCAGAAATATGAAAATCTGAAGGAAATTGATCAATACATGGAAGCATGCCACCATCCTAGACTTAGCCAGAATGAAGTGGAAATGTTGAACAGCCCGATATCAAGTTCTGAAATAGCATCAACTATACAAAATCTCCCTAAAAAAAAAAAAAGCACGGGACCAGCTTCACGTCAGAATTCTACCAAACCTTTAAAGAGGAACTAGTACCTATATTACTCAAACTTTTCCAAAATATAGAAAAAGATGGAATACTACCCAACACATTCTTTTTTTATTATTATTAAATCATAGCTGTGTACATTAGTGCAATCATGGGGTACAGTGTGCTGGCTTCATATACAATCTGAAACATGTTCATCCAACTGTTAGACATAACCTTCATGAGATTTTCACATTTATTATGTGAAAACATTTGTGTTCTGCATAGTAGGTTTCACCTTTCCCTTCTAAGATGCACCATAAGTGTGATCCTACCATTTACCCTCCTCTCCACCCACCCTCCCCCTCTCTCTTCCTTCCCATGTCAACAAATGAAAAAACATGGCTCATGGCTGGGAAGAATCAATATTAAAAATGTCCATACTACCCAAAGCAATATACAATTTTAATGTAATTCTTATTAAAGCTTCTTTGTCATATTTTAAAGACCTGGACAAAATAATAATTTGTTTTATATGGAATCAGAAAAAAACTCGAGTAGCCAAGACATTACTTAGAAATAATAATAAAGCAGGAGGAATCATGCTACCAGATCGGAGACTGTACTATAAATCGATAGTGATCAAACAGCATGGTACTGGAACAAAAACAGAGAGATAGATGTATGGAACAGAATAGAGAACCAATTTTCTGCATTAAAAAAAAAAGAATAGAGAACCAAGAGATGAACCCAGCTACTTACCACTATTTGATCTTTGACAAGCCAATTAAAAACATTCAGTGGGGAAAAGATTCTCTATTTAATAAATGATGTTTGATGAACTGGCTGGTGACCTGCAGAAGGTTGAAACTGGACCCGCACCTTTCACCATTAACTAAGATAGATTCTCACTGGATCAAGGATTTAAACTTAAGACATGAAACTATAAAAATCCTAGAAGAAAGTGTAGGGAAAACTCTTGAAGGAATCGGCCTGGGTGAACTTTTTATGAGGAGGACTCCCCAGGCAATTGAAGCACTATCAAAATACACTACTGGGACCTGATCAAACTAAAAAGCTTCTGCACAGCCAAGAACACAGTAAGTATAGCAAGCAGACAGCCCTCAGAATGAGAGAAGATAGTTGCAGGTTATGCCTGGGACAAAGGTGTAATAACCAGAATCCACAGAGAACTCAAACGTATTAGCAAGAGGAGAATAAGTGATCCCTTCTTGGGTTGGGCAAGGGACTTGAAGAGAAACTTCTCTAAAGACAGGCACACGGCCTACAGACAAATGAAAAAATGCTCATCATCCTTAATGATCAGAGAAATGCAAATCAAAACTACTTTGAGATATCATCTAACTCCAGTAAGATTAGCCCACATCCCAAAATCCCAAAACCAGAGATATTGATGTGGATGTGGAGAAAAGGGAACACTTCTACACTGCTGGTGGGAATGCACACTAATATGTTCCTTTTGCAAGGATGTTTGGAGAATACTTAAGAGATCTAAAAATAGAACTGCCATTTGTTCCTATAATTCCTTTACTAGGTATATACCCAGAAGACCAAAAACCACATTACAATAAAGATATCTGTACCAGAAAGTTTATTGTAGCCCAATGTATAATTGCTAAGTCATGGAAGAAGCCCAAGTGCCCATCGATCCACAAATGGATTAATAAATTGTGGTACATGTATGCCATGGGAATATTATGCGGCCTTAAAGAAAGATGGAGACTTTACCTCTTTCATATTTACATGGGTGGAGCTGGAACATATTCTTCTTAGCAAAGTATCTCAAGAATGGAAGAAAATGTATTCAATGTACTCAGCCCTATGGGGAAAGGGGCATGGGAGGGTAGGGGGGAGGATGGGTGGAGGGAAGGTAATTAGTGGATCACATCTACGGTGCATCTTAGAAGGGTACAACTGAAACTTACTAAATGCATAACACAAATGTCTTCATGCAACAACTAGGAAAGTGCCATGAAGGCAATGTTAAACAGCTTGATGAAAATGTTTCAGATTGTATATTAAGCCAGCACATTGTACCCTACAATTGCACTAATGTACAAAGCTATGATTTAATAAAAAAAAAACACAAAGTGACCATCCTTATCTTTCCTTACTTTTTTTGGTTTAAATCCTATTGTATCTGTGAATAAAATTACAACACCTGCTTTTTTCTGCTTTCCATTTGCTTAGAATACAGATGACCATCCCTTCACCATGAGTCTATATTCATCTTTTAAGGTAAGGTGAGATTCTTGTATGTAGCAAATATCTTCCCTGAGTTTTTGTATCCAGTCAGCCAACCTGTGCCTCTTTAGAGGACAATTTAAACCATTCACATTAATAGAGAATATTGATAAGCCTGGTAGAATTTTGGGTATCAAGTTTTTTGAAAGTCCATGGACATTTTTAATCCTTTGACCCCTGTGAAAGTTGGAATTTGATCAAAAGTTTCTCAGTATGTTTACTTTTGTGGTGGAGGATACACTGGTCATTATGGAGGATAGGTCTGAGAATATCCTGGAGAGCTGGTTTAGTTATGGCTAATTTCTTCAACATATGAATGTCATTAAAGTATTTAATTTCTCCACCATAAATGAAACTCAGTTTAGCTGGATACAGGGTACTGGGTTGAAAGTTGCTTTGTTTTAGAAGATTAAAAGTCGATGTCCATTCTCTTCTTGCTTGAAAGGTTTCCGCAGAGAGATCTTCAGTCATTCTAATATTCTTCCCCTTGTAGGTTATAGTTTTCTTCCATCTGGCTCCTTTCAGAATTTTCTCTTTCATATTAACTTTGGCAAAGTCAATTATAATGTGCTTAGGAGATATCTTATTTGGGTTGAGTCATGCTGGGGTTCTGAAACTGTCTGCTATCTGAATTTCAGAATCTCTTGGTATGTCTAGAAAGTTCTCCTTCATCATTTCATGAGAGCCTCTGTGCCTCATGAAGTAGAGCTTCTGTGCCTTTTGAAGTAACCTGATCACCTTCAGGAATTCCTATAAAGCAAATTCCTATTATTTTTCTTTGAATTACCCTAGAGTTCTCTGTGAGAATGATCCGTTTTTGCTCTCCACCTCTCTTCCTCTTTGAGTATTTGGGAGTTATCAAAAGCTTTGTCTTCAATGTCAGAAATCCTTTCTTGTGCCTGCTCCACTCTGTTGCTGATGGATTCTACTGTATTTCTCAAATCTTTGAGGGCTGCAAGTTCTTATCTCAATGTTTCAAAATGTTTGGTGATTTTGTCTTTGAATTCATGGAATTCTTGAGACAATTTTTGAAATGTTCCTTGAATTTCTAATTCCAACTTTACTTCCATTCTATTAATCTTGTTTGCAATCCAAATTCTGAATTTGCTTCCTGATATCTCAGCCATTTGTTTATGAATGGGACCTTCTCTTGTCTCTGTCATGCCATTCCTTGGGGAAGTTGATCTACTCTGGTTCTTCATGTTACCAGAGTTTTTCCTGTTGATTCCACCCCATGATTATTTTTCACCATTTGGCTAGATGAGCAGATAAGGTAAAGTTGGGTTTGGACTCCTGGAGTAGTCATTAACCAGCCCTTTGTCCAAGAGCTGGGCCTGGTATCTGTACCTTTTCCCCTATAGTTTTGCAAAGGACACATACAGTGCCTCGGCCTGAGACACTGGGGTCTTGCTTGGTGTGGTGCCGGCTAAGGGGCTCCATCTTGTTTTCAGCTGGTCTCTATCCAACCCTAGTGAATCAGTTATTCTGGGTTGAAGTCTCAGCTGTGGAGAAATACCAGCAATTAAGTCACCCCACCCACCCCATGGGCAACAACTGGAAAAGGAAAATCAAACCTTCCCACAACCACACACCCAGGGTACCACTTTGGATAGTCCTCGGGGAATTTTGCCCAGTTTAAGCAATCCAAATCATTTGTCTTAGTCAGCACCCAGTCTCAGGTGGGAGAGTTCAAAAGGTCTCTGGCAACTAGATAGTAGGGTTCTGCTGGCAGCTTGAGTATGACTCACTCCAGTGCTCTGTGAGGTCAGGAGGACCCACTCAGCAAATGAATTAGTCTGGAAGGATTGATGCCTCCTTCCCCACCTTGCACCTCCCTCACACCCAGTCACTGTTAACCTTTTAGGGCTGTGACTCAGTTTCCTCAATGAGCTGATGCTCCAGGGGTTCGCACTTGCCTAAGTCACAGGGAGATCTATGTCTCCTTGGCCAGGCTAATTCTCTCTGCCACCAGCCAGCAAGTGTAGCTGAGGCCTGACTACCTCTGGAGCTTAATGGAAGCTGGGGTGGTTCACTCAGTTCTAGCTCTACCAATGATTGATGTTACCGACCCTTACATTTTTGCTGAATTTATGTTTCTGTCCTGGCTATATTCCCCTGTGGACCAGGTGGTGTTTGAATTAGCAGAAAATGTGACTCAGTCACAGTCTGTGCTGCTGCCTGGAGCTGGAGTGTCTGTCTCAGCTGCAGTTTGTCTTGGTGCAGGTGTGGTTATAGGTATACTCAGCTTTAAGCTCTAGCCTCTCCCCATCTGCCTTTGTCTCAGCTATGATCCCCTGGGGACTGGGGGCTTCTTAGGCTCACTAAAGCAGTCCTTCTGGCTCAGCCCCACCCTGGGAATATGCCATCTCTGCATGTGGATATTCTAGTCTCCATCCCTGCCATGCCACACCCAGACAGGTACTGCCTCAGGTATATTCTTTACTTACGGGGCCTGAGTTTCTGTCCTAGATCTGTTCCACCAGTGGCTGCCACTGGAGAAAATGCCCACTTCCTCTGGTTGCCCAGAGAGGCAGGGAGTATCTCTCCCAAATATTCCCAGGGGTGTGAGTCTTATTTTTTCTGCTGCTTCTGCTGCTGCTGTGTGCTACAGGACACCACCTCTCCCTCTCACATATAGTTCCTTCAGTTCACCATCCTCTCCTTACTCCCATGCTGCCAAATCAGCATAGACCTGCAACAGTCCACACCCTGTCCACACCTCTCAATAAAATGACCAAGAATTTGGATTCTATGGGGGACAGGCTCTGGGAGTTCAGAATTGCAGGTAGAGAACATATACAGTTTTATATAGTTTTATGCCTGGCAGGAGAGTTCCATGGCACAGTGGTAGGTCCCCTGTGGATCAGATGCTGTTTGTGTTCACAGTAACTGCAACTCATCCCTGTCTGTGTCACTGCCTGGTCTTGGTTGCAGTTTGTGTTGGGGTGGATGCAGTCTGAACTCACACTTAGCTGCCTGTTCCAGCCTCTACTTGCCTGTCTTTGTCTCAGCTATGATCCCCTGAGGGCCAGGTGCGTCTGAAGCTCAGTGAAGCAGTCCTTGGGTCAGCTACGCTCTGGGAGTCTGCTGTCTGTGCACATGAATATTCTAGTTCCCGTGCTCTGCCCAGGCTGGTACTGCCTCTGGCATACCCTTTACTCATGGGGCCTGCATTTCCATCCCAGATCTGTTCCTCCAGTGGCTGCCACTGGAGAAGATGCCTGGCTTCCTCTGGTTGCCCAGAGAGACTGGGAGTATCCTTTCAAAATATCCCCAGGGGTGTGAACCCTATTGTTCCTGCCACCGAAGCTGCTGCTCTGTGCCTCAGGGCACTGCCACTCCTATACGTTTCCCTCTCAGTTGACCATCTTCTCCTCATTCCCATGCCAGAGAATCAGCACAGATCAGCAACAGCCCATGTCCTGTCCACCCTCCTTGAGAAAATGCCCAAGAATCTGGACTCCAAGGGGGACAGGCTTCCAGACCTCGGGGTGAGAGTGGAGGGGAGTGCTGGGAGTTCAAAATTGCAGGTAGAGAATATATACAGTTTTATGCCTGGCAGGAGAGTGCATGGCACCCTAGTAGGGGAAGAATGTCTGGTTTTTAGAGGGTCTCTCCCATGGGAAAAAAATGGGAGGATATTTGAACTCTGCTTGCTTGTTTGTATGGAGTGTACTGTGAGCTGTTCTTGTGTGGGAGGGGACTCCCATCCACTTGGCGATGGATTTTGCACCATTTGTTTGTATCCTTGGGGTTTAAGCTCACCTCAGCAGGGTTGATGTGCGTTCTTCAACCTTCTCTCTTGGTTGAGGTCCAAACCCTCAGCTTTCTTGCTAAACTTCTGTCCTTTATCTCTCTTTCTGGATGGGAGCCTCTGTAGAAAGCTGGTTCCAAAGGGCCATCTTGCCTCCACCCTGAAATGCTTTCTTCTTGAGGTCGTTATGTAAAGTGTTTATTGACATTTTTTGTTCATTTTAGAAATGCTTATTTTTTTAGACCAGATATAAGACACTAAGGCTTTGGAGTTGGGTAATTTATCAGCTTTCTGAGTTGAATATCATACTTTTTATTAGTTTGCTGAAGTAAGGTTTCATTAATAATGACTGATTGGGAAAGGGAAAGGAGAGATTAATTTACTTCCTAATTTTATGAGACTTTTGTTTCTCTAATACCCTTAGTTTTCAATTCTTGTCCTTCTTTCCATTTACTATGAAGATTACAAGACATGCCTTCTCTCTTTTTTAAATTTTTATTTGCTTATTCATTTATTTATTGTCTTTTTTTCCCCCAAAATTTATGGGATACAAGTGTTTTTGTTACATGGGCAAATTGTATCATGTTGAAGTCAGGGCATACCTGTCACCAGAATAGTGCACATTGTACCCCATGGGTATATTTTTATCCCTCACCCCTTTCTACCTTTTCCTCTTTTAGTTTCCAGTGTCCATTACATCTCTTTATAGCATATATGTCCCTTGTTTAGCCTCTACTTAGAAGTGAGAATATGTGGGGTTTTTGTTTTTAATTGTTTGGGATTCATCACGGGTACAAAGAATTAGGTTACACTGATTGCATTTGTTAAATAAAGTCTCACTTACGGCACCTGTGGCTCAAAGGAGTAGGGCACCAGCCCCAAATGCTGAAGGTGGTGGGTTCAAACCCAGGCCTGGCCAAAAACTGCAAAAAAAAAAAGTTCCTCTTATAATTTGGTCCCACACTCAATAGGTGTTCCATACACCATGGTCCCTATCTCCCTCCCTTCTCCTTTCCCCCATTTCCTCATTCCCCTGCCTCACCTCTTGTATTAGTTCATCTACTGCCTTCACGTTAGAATTGAATGTATTGGATTCTTGTTTCTCCATTCTTGTGATGCTTTACTAAAAAGAATGTGTTCTATCTCTATCCAGGTTAATACAAAAGATATAAAGTCTCCATCTCTTTTAATGCATGCCTTCTATTTTGATTGCTTCCATATCCCCAAGAAATAGTGTCTTTAATCCTGTGCACTTTCAGATGACCTCCTTTCAATTTCCTCATAGCTACCCAATCCCATCCCTGGTTGGTGCTCTGGCTCACATCAGGTCTTAGATCTGCTGTCCTTTTGCTCCCCTTAGGGTGGCATGCTTTATTTTGTGTTTCATCACAGCTAAGCTCTGCTCTTCTTTCCTATGTAGTCTCTCCCTAATGCTCCATTTTGGTGTGAATTCTGTTGCTGTCTCTGGCTTTGTCTCGGATATTTATTCTCCTACTTACAGTTGATGATGATAGTCATCTCTGTCTGCTAATTATGCTATCATGTGGCTTAAGAGTGGTTTTCTTTGCTTTCTTTAAAGGTCTATATATTTTCTGGAGGATGTCTGAATAGATTCTAATTTAGATGGCTGCCATTATCCCACAAAATCTGTAAGCTCTATTCATATACTTCTCAGAGCATCAATGTCTTTCAAATAACCCCAAGTGTTAATCAGATACACAATAGAACTACTATTTCTAGTACAAAGTTTGGGCTATAGTTATGTCAGGGGCCGTAGAACCTTGTATTTTCATCCCCCCCATTCTTAGGACAGATCTTATAGGAGATTAATGGAACCCCTCCAAGGAGCATTATACAGATTCTTGAATTTATGTTCCTATGATTCTTCCAAGTCCTGATATTCTATGATTAAATAAATCAGGGGCTTTTCAATGATACTCACTCAAAAAGAGTCAGTTAACTAGATTACTATCATAAGCAGTCTGGTCAGTTGATATTTCTTGGATGTTCCTCTTTTCTTTGTATTCTAGAATTTCCTTATACACAACCATTTAAGACACAAGGAGTAGAGTACAGAGAGAAATTCATTACTGTGTATTCTGTACCCCCATTGGAGCACTAAACCGAAATCCCTAATTAGCATGAACGATTTTCATTCTGTTGGAATAACACCTTTCACTGAAGCAGAACTTCATAAATACTTCCTCTTCATAATCATCATTTTGTGAAGGTTCTGTGCCTAGACCTGCTAAAAAGATTTCAAACAGTTCCTTTCTACTTCTTACTACTGTTATTAGCTTCCATAAGCTACATCTACATTAAAAAAATTAAAATTCCCTTTTGAGTATCTAGTCTAATACCTTTACACAAAAATAAAAAACCTTTTCTAAACATGGTGCATCTTTGCATAAATACAATGATTTTACTTTTCCCCAACCCTTTCAAATCTATTTTCTTTCTTTCTTTTTAATTTTTTTTTTTTGAGACAGAGCTTCAAGCTGTCACCCTGGGTAGAGTGCCATGGCATCACAGCTCACAGCAACCTCCAATTCCTGGGCTCAAGAGATTCTCCTGCCTCTGCTTCCCAAGTAGCTGGGACGACAGGCGCCCACCACAATGCCCGGCCATTTTTTGGTTGCAGCCGTCATTGTTGTTTGGCAGGCGTGGGCTGGATTTGAACCCGCCAGCTCAGGTGTACATGGCTGGCACCTTAGCCTGTTGAGCCACAGGCACCGAGCCTCAAATCTATTTTATTATCATACCTATTCTTATAGAGCAAAGCTGTACCAAAAGAAGTGAAGGGACTTGTTGAAAGTCTATTTGAGAAAACTGTATTTATAGTTCTTGTTTCCTCATTCTCAGACAAATGCATATTGTCCATTACATATGTCAAAGTCTGTAATTAGTGCAGATTAAATTATCCTTCATTATATTTTAAATCAAGACAATAACAATGTGCTCATGAGTATTAGGTATCATTGTTACTTAATTGGAGGGGGCAGGGCCTTTGCATCAAGCTTACATGTCTGTTTTAGAGGTTACTGACTCATTTGTATCACTGGCTACATGAGATGTGACCTTCTAATTAGCTGAGGTTCCTGAAACATTTGGTCATGAGGTAATTCATGGAACCACAGGAAGTGGGGACAGGAAGGAAGATGAACTAATCTAAAGGTCTGGGACACTGCATATTTCTTTCAGGGCATCTAGAAAACTGATCTTTTCCTCTTGTCTCTGTAAAGGACAAAAGCAAAGGACAGAGCTCAAGAAAAGAGTGGGTGATCATGCTATTGTGACTCAGTTGGAGACAAAAACTAATTTTAACTCTAAGCAATTATTATTTTGTCTTGATGCTAGAACATGGCATTGGGAACGGGAAACTTGCCTCTAAATATCCCTTCGGGAAGGCTAATCATAGTCTTTTACCCACAGAAGATGTAGCAGAACAGTGTTTCAATAAAGGCCATTCCACTCTAATGGGAATACACTTGAGTGAGCACCTATGAGAGCTGGAGAAGGGAGCCCAAGCAAGAATCAACAACAGCCTGCATTCCTCTCAGATGAGTGTAATCATGCCAGCCTTGTCAATAAGAAACTGAAACTAAAATAAATTAATAAATTACCCAATGAAAGAAAAAACTAGTAGGTGTTAGAGCCCAGAAATGACCCAATTTTTCTGAATCCAGAGCCTTGACTCAACTAATATGTTAAACTGTCTTGGGATTCGTCAGTGGATTAAAAAGACAGGTCTTGCACCATGTGAACAGGTCTTCACTGTCTCAATGTCATATTTCACTTGCATGCAGAGATTATAATACTATTTGCTTTAAAGCAAAGGCATGAAGACTGAATAAAGAACTTAAGGAATTGCCTGGCACAATGTGGCCACTGACTGATTTTATTTGGTCATCTGGTTTTTGAATCATTAATTCAAAAACCATTTATTGAGTTAATAATATGAGCTATCACTTATCTGTTAATCACTTTTTTATGTGCTAGACATAGTCATTGGTAATTTCTATTTCCTATTTTATGTAATTCTTACAATGACCCCCCCCCCAATGTAAATATTGTGATTGTCTTCCTTTTTATAGGTGAGGAAACAGGTTCAGAAAGATTAAGGGATAAAATAAGGTCAAATATATGAAAATTAATTTCCTGAAATCATTCCACTAAAAGAGTAATTTGCTAAATTTTTAAGGATTTTTCTTTAAGTTCAATTTAGCAACAACACCATCCCTGGCCTTGCCTTGGCTTTGCGTTTTCCTGTCTTTACATCTTATATAAGAATGGATGAGATTTTTATTATGCACAAAATTCAGTGTTTTATAGTATTCTGTACTTAGGCATGCCCTAGCACTTGGCCTGCCTCTTGTGGGAAAAACCACAAAGTGAACTGTTTTACTGCAGCTTATTTGCCCCCAAATTTACAGTGAATTATTATTCAGTTAATATATCATTAATTGATCATTAGATGGTTGGATGAGTTAATTAAAAGCTATTTATTTGTGACAAGTTGAGTTTTCCCTAAGTGACACAGGGCCAGCTGATGACCAACTTTTCACCATTGTTTTTGTTGGTGGTGATATTTTACTATGGCAGGTGACTGACACCAAGTACGCTGAATGATACAGGTGCTCAGTATGTCTAGAATTTTTAAAAAGCATTCTTCCTGATGTTGGAGCTCTATGACAAAAGAGTTGGATGGTCTCTGGGGAAACCACATCTATCCATTCTTATGTTTATATTAGTAAAAAGACCATAATGCATATTATTTATTTTTAGCTTAGACTAGTCTCTGGTAAAGCCCACCTTTCATAATTTATGCTTTGTTTTCCTTTTTCCATCCACTTGTCTGAACCACAAATGTTGAAATCATTAAGCTTTGCTCTTCTTCTCACTCCCCCCCCCCCGCCAGCTTTATGCATGTCATTTTGGGCTTCTTAAGTACCTTACAATATATCCCTCTTTGATCCAACCTCCTACCATTACTGGAGAGAAGGACACTATCATCTATTATCTAATTACTAAAACCATCTTCCAAAAGCTCTTCTACTTCCACCTCTTCTTTGCCTAATCCATTTTTCATACCACATGCAGAAAAATCCATAAAATATCAAAGCCATATAGTGACACTGTGCAGCTCAGTACCCACTATAGGCTCCTTGTCACCATAAGGATAAAGTCCAAATGAAAATAGATGGCACTCAATGGGGAAAATTGAAAGCATTCCTGCTTAGTACTGGAACTAGACAATGTTGCCCACTATCACCACTTTTGTCCAACATGGTGTTGGAATTCTTAGCCAAAGCAATAAGGTAAGAGAAGGAAATCAAGGGTATCTAAATGGGGAAAGAAGAGGTCAATTCATCACTTTTTTGCTGATGACATGATTTTACCTTTAGAAAACCCCAAAGATTCAGCCAAGGGACTGCTCGAATTGATAAATAAATTCAGTAAAGTATCAAGCTACAATACCAATGTATACAAATCAATAGCTTTCATATATGACAAGAACAGTAAAGCTGAGAGTCAAATAAAAGGTGTAATACCTTTCTCAGCAGTGACAGAGAAAGTAAAATACCTAGGGATATATTTAACTAAGGGACTGAAAGACCTCTCTATAGGGAAAACAATGAAACACTGAGGAAAGAATTTGCAGAAGATGTAAACAGATAGAAAAATATATCATTCTCATGGATTGGCAGAATCAATATTGTTAAAATGGCTATTCTACCCAAAGTGATTTACAGATTCAATGCAATTCTCATTAATAATACCAATGATATCTTTCACAGATTTAGAAAAAATAATTCTATGCTTTATATGGAACTAGAAAAGACCCCAAATAGCCAATGCAACCTTACATAATAAAAACAAAGTAGGAGGAACCACCTTACCAGACTTCAACCTACATTACAAGGCTATAGTAACCCAAACAACATGGTTCTAGCACAAAAACAGAGACATTGAACCTATCCATTTGAACCTATGTGTCAAAACAGAGAACCAGAGATGTACCACCTCATATTCTCATCTGATATCTGACAAATCAGATAGAAACACACACTGGGGAAAATAATCCCTATGCAATAAGTGGTGCTGGGAAAACTTGGTAGCTACATATAAAAGACTGAAACAGATCCACACTTCTCACTACTCACAAAAATTAATTCACAATAAATAAAAGACTTAAACCTAAGATACAAAACTATAAGAATTCTAGAAGAAAATGTTGGACAAACTCTTATATATATTGGTCTCAATTTCTGAAGAAGATCTCAAAAGCAATCAGCAACAACAAAAACAAACAAGTGGGATGGATCAAATTAAAAAGTTTCTGCACAGCCAAGGACAAAATCAATTGAGTAAATAGATAAAATATTTGCATGCTCTACATCTAATAAAGGGCTGACAACCAGAATCTACAAAGAACTCAAAGAAATCAACAAGAAAATAAACACCTGTTCTTAGTCAAAAGGCTGAGAAGCGATTCAACAAGAAAAAAATCAAACGACTTCATTAAAAAAATGGGCAAAGGATATGAATAGAAAATTTTCAAAGGAAGATAGGCTCATGGCGAATAAACATATGAAAAAATGCTCAACATCTCTAATCATTAGAGAAATGCAAATCAAGACCACAAGGAGATATCACCTAGCTCCAGTGACAATGACTCATATCAAAAAGTCTCAAAACTGATGTGCTGGTGTGGATGTGGAGAGTAAGTAACACTTATACACTGTTGATGGGATGACTGCAAACTAGTGCAATCTGTATAGAAAGTACTATGGATACACTTCAAAGAACTAAAAGTAGACCTACCATTCAGTCTGGCAATTCCACTACTGGGTATTTACTCAAACAAAAAAAAGGACACTATCAAACAGACACTTGCACGTGAATGTTTATAGCAGCACAATTTACAATCACAAGGATGTGAAAACAACCCAAATGCCTATCAATACATGACTGGATTAATAAAGTGTATATATGTATACATGGAGTACTAATGAACCATTCAAAAGAAAGGTGATCTAGTATCTTTTGTTATTACCTGGATGGAACTGAAGACCATTCTTCTAAGTAAAGTATAGTAAAAATGGGGGGAAAATTCACATTACTCGATATTAAATTGGATTTAATCTATTAACACTTATGTGCACATATGGAAGTAAAAGTCAGTGGGAATCAAGTAGTTGGGAGGGGAGGAGGTATTGGGTTAATTTATACCTAATTGGTATAATGCACACATTCTGGATAAAGGGCACACATAAAACTTTAACTTCAACTGCACAAAACAAAGAATGTAACAGAAACATACTTGTATCCCTGTAACATCATTTTTAAAAAATAAATTACAGTTAACAAAAAAAGGAAAAGAAAATATATGGAACTCAATTACTTCACAGTCAAGATCAAACTTCTCTACTTGGACCTTCTCCTGCCAACATGAAACAAGGTGGTTTTCCAAACACAGCAACCTCTCCTCAGCTCTAGAACTTTACATATGCTTTCCTCAGCTAGGAATATTCTTTCCCTTTATCTTTCTGTGTACTTATTTAAGTTCTTCCAAATCATCAAGGTGCAGCAGTTTTATGAACACACATAGCACATCCATCACAGAACTCACCACACTAGACAGAAATTGATAGTTCCTTTTGTGCCTTCAACATAAGGTTATTGATGCATTAGGAGCAAGCCATAGGACAGGCCAAAGAAATATAGCTTTAAGGAATGGATGACAATTAAATGCGTGGTATTTTTGACAATGGAAAAATAGGTAATTTGAAATGCACTATCTTCCCAACTGAGGCAAACTAGAAAAGTTGAATAAAAGAAAGACAACTTGAAGGCACAGAAGAGCTAGCAAGATATCGAAGAATGACTGAGCCAAGATCTCAGGGACTGTGAAGTCTAGAGAGAAGAGCCAAATTCATTTTAGGAGGTCACCATAGCCTTGACATTGAAATCTCATACTAATTTCTTCCTTGTAAGCTAAACTTGTAGCTTTGTTTTGTAACTTGTAGTTAGTTTTCTAACTTGTAGCTAAATCTCATTTTTAAATAGAAATGAAAATACCCTAAAGTCACAAACTGAATCAAGCAATATTTTAATATAATAATATATACTGACCAAATGATTTTATTCCAGAAATGCATGATTAACTTAATTATTGGCAATCAAATAATACAATTCTTAACAGTAACAGAATGAAGCAGAAAATCGTATGACCATTTCAATACATGCAGAGCCATTCACATTCATTCATATAATAATACTTTGAAAACTAAGAATAGAATAAAAGTTCTCTAATCAGATAAAAGACATCTACAAAGTACTTTTAGCAAACAAAGAGGACTACTTAGTGAATGCCTTCTCACTGAGCTCAGAAATAAGACAAGGTTGCCCGTTATCATTGCTTTTATTTCACATTGTTTGGGCTCTAAGGCTCTAAGACAAAGAAAAGTTAAGGAAATTTAATATGATTAACTGTAAATGATATCATTCACAAGTAACATAATTTTTATAAAAATACGTAAGAGTCCCAAATCTGTGTTAGTTTCCCATTTCTCTATAACAAATTATTACAACCTAACAGCCTAAGCAATCTACATTTGTTATCTCACAATTTTCTTGAGTCAAAAGGCCAGGCATAGCTCAGCTGAGTTCCCTACCCAGGGTTGCACAAAGCTACACTTAAGGTGTTTCATCTGAGGCTGTGTTCTCATCTGAGGGCTTCTTCCTTGCTCATGAAGCAGAATTCATTTCCTTGCAGTTTTAGATGCAAATAGCAAATTATTTCAAAATTCTTTGAGGCAAATAGGAAAATCTCTTAGAACTCAGTGAGGGCCATTTTTTTAAAGGGGTCACTTGATCAGGTACACCCAGGATAATCTTTCCTTAAAGTCAATTAATTAGTAATTTTAAGTACCTATGCACAAATTCCCTCACAATAACCCAAAGATTAATGTTTGAATAAGTGGGACTATGTTTCACTCTAGCTAGGATGAAATAGGAAAAGGTTGTCATAGTTTGACAGCTTTATTGGGTAAACATTAATAATAAGAAGTCAATGTTTATCTGTGTTCCAGAAACCATTCATAATGATACAAAAAATACAATATGTAATAATAAATCTAACAAAAACTGGGCAAGAAATCTAGACAGAAATCAATGCATTATTATTGAGATAAATTAAAGAAGAGCTAAGCAAATGAAGAGCTAAATCATATCTATAGACTAGGAGATTCAATATTGTAAAATTATTGTTTTTTTCTTAAAACTTGCCTATAAATGCAAAGCAATTTCAATAAAAACTCTAAAAATATTGTGACAAGTGAAAAGATAATTCTCAAATTTATAGGGAAATATAAAGGACCAAAAAATAGATAAGAGAATCTTAAGAAAGTAAACAAGTTAAAAAAACTTGCTCTATAAGATATCTACATTTATTATCAGCTAAACACAATGAGTTGTTTACCCAGAAATGGACAAATGGAACAATGGAACACAAGAGATAACTCAAAGACAGATTGAGGCAGAATAAAAAAATAGAAAAAAAGGAAGAGCTCAGAAACAAACTCACATTTATATGGACACTTGCTTTATGACAAAAGGTCCACAGTAGAAATGATAGGAAGAAATGATAATCTTTTCAAAAAATTGTGCTAGAAAATATGAATATTGGCTTCTACATTATACTGTACATACAATTTATTCCAGGAGATTTGTAGATATAATTGTGAAACAAGAATCAGTAAAATTTTAGATTTAGAAGATAAGTATGATTTCAGAGAAGGGATACAAACTCATAACAAACAGAATATTCAAAGAATAAATCATAATATGTAGAAGAAGACTGACAAATTGCACTTCATTAAAATTGAAAACTTCTATTCACCAAAAGATAAGGTTAAATCAGCAAAATTCAATTGTTTTTTTATAATAACATAAAATTTAAAATGTAATTTATAATGACACAAACGTGTAAAATACATAGTAATAAATCTAACAAAATAAAGTCAAGAAGTCTTAGTAGAAACCAACAACTACTAATGAGATAAGTTTAAGAAAAGCTATGACATATAGAAGATCAATTAAAACATAAATTGCAGAAGAAATAATTTTTCTAAATTATCTTAAAACATTGAAGAAGAAATTGCAGAAGATAAATTGAATAAGTATATAAAGAAGAAAAGGGTTAAAAAGTCAAGTTATAGAGTGGAAGATTTTTGTAATGTATAGATCTAAAAACCATATCCAGTATATAAAAAGAACATTCACAAATCAATAGGAAAAAGGCAGTCAACCTAAAGAACAATGGGCAAGAGACTTGAATTGGTATATTCAAAAAATATATTAACAAATAAATGCTCACAAAGAAATGAAAAAGTATTTACCCTCATCAATGATCAGGAAAACATTTGTTAAAAAACAATGAACATTTTTCTCCCAGCCTCTAAGCTGCAATTGGGATGACTTACTGTTCTCGCATGCCTCCCTAATCGTCCCTGAAAGTCCTGCTCCCCATTTATAGATTTTTTTTAAGTTTTGCATTTAACAATAGGTCTTTAATACTTCTAGAATGTATCTATGCTGTGAATTTATTGTAGTGTGAAATGGGGATCTAATTTGTCCCCATATGTATAATAAATTGATCCATTTATGAAATAATCCATTGATCTATAACTCTAACTCTGTTGCATGTAATGTTTTCAGGTGCATAAATCTGTTCCTAGACTTTTCCCCCTTTTTGGTCTAAATGTCTATCCTTGTGCCAATATCATACTTTCTTACTTACTACAGTTTTAAAACAAAACTTTCTATCTGGTAGGGCGATTTCTCCCAACTTCTTCAAAGATCATTTCGCAAAATTTTGAGAAAGGAATCAATTATAATCTGTAATACTGATATTAATATATATATTGATAATATAATTAATTATCAATTAATAATCTATAATGATTGATAATATAATTAATTATCAATTATAATCTATAATGCTGTATACTCATATTATAATCTGGACTTTTGCATTGCATCCAGTGTTATGAATTGTTTCTAGAGAATGTCAGATGTTATATCTTTATCATCACTGACTGTTACCTATACAAATGGCCTGCCAAATCATTCCTCAAATCCAGTAACAGGAGTTTGGTTGCTCAGTTTCGTGTACAAAAGGCATGGGTTCAAAGACCATGAAGTATTAGAAAATATACAATCTCCCTCCCATGTTTGTCTCCATCTGCCCAGTTCCCTCACCTCCGTAGGTCAGGAGGGAACTGGGAAACTTTTCTTAGTTTCTTATATATATTCCCAAGATTTCTTTGTGCATATACAAACACAAATGTAGATTCTTATTTTTCACTTTTTCAAAAAGGAGCTCTCTTTTTCTTTTCATGTAAAATATATTTTAAGGGTTTTTTGCATATCAGCATATGCATAGATTCCTAATTTCTTTTCCATTTCATATTATTAGATAAATGCATGTATGTATTTAACTGATTAAATGATTTGCCACTGATAGATCTTCAACTGTTTTCCACTCTTTGCTTTTTCAAATAATGCTGCAATAATTAACCTCGTACAGACTTTTTTTACATGTGTAAGAATACCTGTAGCCTAAATTTCTACAGGTGTGTCAAGGGCTGTGTTAGTAATTGTAATAGATATTACCAAATCCTGCCCATAAGCATTGCACTAATTTACATTCTCACCAGCAGTGCACAAGAACCTCCGTTGCCACACAGCTGCACTCACAGAATATTGTCAAAGGTTGGAATTTTTGCCATCCTTCCAGGTATCCACATTCTCCACTCAATCTTCTGTTGGATTACTGGTCTTTGTCTTCTGGGAGCTTGTTAAATAATTCGAAGCCAGCCCCTTGTGATATAGCTTGCAAAATTGTTGCCCAGTTATCTTTTAATGTTTCTTTTGTTTTTTTATTTTTGGGGGAGTTTTTTTGAGACAGAGTCTTACTCCATTCCAAGGCTACAGTGCTGTGGCATCATAGTTCACAGCAACCTCAAACTCTGGGGCTCAAGACATCCTCCTGCCTCAGCCTCCTGAGCAGTCAGGACTACAAGTGCCCACCACAATGCTGGGCCAGTTATTTCTACTTTTAGTAGAGATCAGGTCACACTCCTGCCCAGGCTGGTCTCAAACTCCTGAGCCATCCAACTGCCTGGCCTCCCAGAGTGCCAGGATCACAGGCAGGAGCCACCACAACCAGCCCTCATTTTAAATGTACTTTTCCCACTGCTTTTTGGCTTTATTTTCATGCACATTGTGTTTTAATGTAGTCAAATTTATCAAACTTTTCTTTTATGGCTTCTGAATTTTAAGGTGTAGTTAAAAAGGCCTCCCTTGTGCCAAGGTTTTAAAGTTATTTCTTCTATTTTCTTCTAGAACTTCTAATGTTTTATTTTTCACATTTAAATTTTTGACCCATTTGGAATTTATCCCGGCATAAGGTGTGAAGTATGGAGCTAACTAAAACATTTTTGACAAAACTAAGTTCTTGAAATTATTGTTGGGACTGAATTAACTTTATAAACTTCTACCTTAGGGAGAATTAAGATATTATTAAAGCTGAGTCTTTTTATCCAAGTTCATTATTTGTTCTACAATTTGGTCAGGTCTTCTTTTGTGTCTTAAAAAAAGTTTTTTTAAATTTTCTTTATATGGGTCTTGCACATTTTTTGTTTAGTTTGTTATTAGGGATTTTATTTTTCTTGTAGTTTCTTTGTATATGGGGTTTTGTTACCTTTTTTCTTATTAGTATAATTTACTACACATGTGTGTGTGTGTGTGTGTAGCTAGCTAGCTAGCTCGATAGATAGATAGATTGTTCCTAACTTGTTTTATTGGTTAATATAGCTTCTTGTGTGATTATCATGGATTTTTCTCAAGTTTACAATCATAACTTCTATGAATAGTTATAGTATTACTCTCTCCTTTTCAATTTTTATACTTTTAATTTCTGGCTCTTATCTAATTGCATTGGCTAAAAGCTCCAGCACCTTGTTAAATAATAGTAGTGAAAATGGAGATCTTTTGTGGTATTCTTCACTTTCTTGGAAATGTTTCTAAGTTCTGCCACAAAGCATGTTGTTGGATTTTCGAGCTGAGATTAATTTTACCATATTAAGAAAATATTTATCTATATCTATTTTATTCAGTATTTTTATCAAGCAAGATTGCCAAATTTGGTCAAATGCATTTGCAGCATTTATGAACATAATTTTAGGCTTTTTTCCTCAAATGTATTCATATGATGAAATATAATATATTAAAATAATTATAATATTGAAATTTTTAGAATAAACTCCAGCTCACATTTCATTTGTTCATACTTTCTGGCCTGTCCCTCTTTTTCTCAAGGTTTCCTTCTTAAATTCTTATATTTCTGCTTTTGGATTTTCTTTTACAAAGGCAATTTCTCATGTCTTTTAAAAATTCACAACAAAATGTTTGTCTGAGGCATCTTCTTTGGTGAATTTTGCCAATTTTTTTCTACGTTTGGCATTTTAATATTTTGGTAAGCATGTTACATCAGCCTTCTTTTTATTACTGATTATGGAGTGAGCTGAATTTTCACTCCATATTTGAAGTAGTCATTTTGAGAGAGTAGATATATAAATATATATATATTTATATTATATATATATAATTATTAAATCATAGCTGTCTACATTAATGCAATTATGGGTACAATGTAATGGTTTTATACCATTTGAAATATTTTCATCAAACTGGTTAGCATAGCCTTCACTGCATTTTCTTAGTTATTGTGTTAAGACATTTATACTCAACACTTAGTAAATTTAACATGTACCCTTGTAAAATGCACCATAGTTGTGTTATCACCAATTACCCTCTCTCCCCCATCCTCTCTCCCTGCCCTCCCCTCCCTCTCCTCTTTCTCCTCCTTCTTGGGGTATAGTTGGGTTATAGCTTTCATATGAAAGCTGTAAATTGGTTTCATAGTAGGGCTGAGTCCATTGGATACTTTTTCTTCCATTCTTGAGATACTTTGCTAAGAAGAATATGTTCCTGCTCCATCCATATAAACATAAAAAAGGTAAAGTCTCCATTTTTTTTTTTAAGGCATCATAGTATACATATACCACAATTTATTAATCCATTCATGGGTCGATGGACACTTGGGCTTCTTCCATGACTTAGCAATTATGAATTGGGCTGCAATAAACGTTCTGGTGCAAATATCTTTGTTATAAAGTGATTTTTTGGTCTTCTGGATATATACCTAGTAGAGGAATTGAAGGATTGAATGGCAGGTCTATTTTTAGATCCTTAAAGTGATCTCCAAACATCTTTCCAAAAGGAACGTAGTAGTTTGCATCCCTACCAACAGTGTAGAAGTGTTCCTTTTTCTCCACATCCACGCCAACATCTCTGGTTTGGGGATTTTGTGATGTGGGCTAATCTTACTGGAGTTAGATGATATCTCAAAGTGGTTTTGATTTGCATTTCTCTGATTCTTAAGGGTGGTGAGCATTTTTTCATGTGACTGTAGGCTGTTTACCTGTCTTCTTCAGAGAAATTTCTCTTCAAGTCCCTTGACCACTCTGAGATGGGATCACTTGTTCTTTTCTTGCTAATACATTTGAGTTCTCTGTAGATTCTGGTTATTAACCCTTTGTGGGAGACATAACCTGCAAATATCTTCTCCTATTCTGAGGGCTTTTTGCTTGCTTTACTTACTGTGTTTTGGGCTGTGTAGAAGTTTTTAGTTTGATCAGATCCCAGTAATGTAGTTTTGGTGTTGCTTCAATTGCCTGGGGAGTCTTCCTCATAAAATATTCGCCCAGGCCAATTTCTTCAAGTGTTTTCCTTGCACTCTCTTCTTATAGTTTCATGTCTTAAGTTTAAGAGAGAGTATATATTTACTAACTTTTCTTCTGCTGTCACTAGGCCATTGTGCTGTTTTCCACATATCTTTGTCACATGCCATGAAAACTTGCATTTCTCCTCTATTTTTTCCTTCAGTGTTATACATTGATATTTATTTTATAAAAGATTACCTGAATTAGCTATGGTTACATAGCAAAAGCTATATATTTTTTCATTACTAGAATGCTCATATATTTTAATATTTTTAATGATGTGAAAGAAGGAGTAAACAGTAGACAAATTTTGTTTTCTTTTAAATAGTGGAAATATATTTTTTCCTAATTATAAAGTAAAATGTTTTAATTTTTTAAATGGAAAACAATATAAAAAGTATTTGGTTCTGTTATCCCACCACAAATAAATCACTTACTGCTGTTTATGTTTTGTTTTTCTAGGTTTCCAAGTTTTTTTCTAAGTATATATAGTCAACCTTGTGTATATGTGGAAGATTGATTTCAGGACCTCTCGTATACCAAAACCTGAAGATGCTCAAGTCTCTGAAATAAAATGATGTAGTATTTGCATATAACCCATGCACATCCTCTTGTATTCTTTAAATCATCTCTATATATACCTCGTATATAATCTCTATATATACTTCTTATATACCTCTTACCTAATACAATGTAAGTGCTATGTAAACAGTTGTCATGCAGTATTTTTTAGAAAGTAATGACAAGAAAAAAGTCTGTAGATGTTCATTACAGACACATCTGCTTTAAAAATGTTTTTTATCTATAGCTGTTTGAATACACAAATGCAGAACCCATGGATATGGAGTGCTAACTGTGTTCACAAAATATACACACATTTACATGCATTTTTTTGTTGTTTTATTCACGTGCATTTTTAAAAAAATGATATCAAGGCTGGGCATGGTGGCTCACACCCTTTACCCTAGCACTCTGAGAGGCCAAGGCAGGAGGATTGCTTGAGCTCAAGAGTAGGAGATTGGGACCAGGCACAGTGGCTCATGCCTGTAATCCTAACACTTTGAAATTCTGAGGTGGGTGGATTGCCTGAGCTCACAAGTTCGAGACCAGTTTGAACAAGAGATAATATATTATTTTTGTCTCGGAACATAGTGGGCGTTCTGGCAAGCACCTGTAGTCTCAGCTATTTGGGAGGCTGAGGCAAGACAATTGCTTGAGTCCAGGAGTCTGAGGTTGCTGTGAGCTATGACACTACAGCTCTCTATTGGGAGGACAAAGTGAGACTCTGTCTCAAAAAAAAAAAAAAGAAAAGAAAAAGAGTCGGAGATTAGTCTAAGAAAGAAAGAGACCCCGTCTCTACTAAAAATGGAAAAATTAGCCAAGTTTTGTAGTACATGCTTGTAGTCCTAGTTACTCAAGAGGCTGAGGGAGGAGGATCACTTGAGCCCAGGAGTTTGAGGTTGCTATGAGCTACAGTGACTCCACTGTACTCTACCCAGGGTGACAGAGCAAGACTCTGTCTCAAAAAAAATAAGTAAATAAATCATAGCATATATTGTTTTATAGTCTGCTTTTTCACTTACATCATGACTTCTGCATTAATAAATATAAACCTGTATCTGTCCTAATAATTACATTACTTTTATCACCAATCTTCTATTCATATCATTTAGGTTATTTTTCATGTTTCACTACCATAAACAATGCTTCCATGAATAGCCTATGCTCTTATCTAATTTTTTTCTTAGGATACATATATTATTTAGAGATGGGTCTCACTATGTACAGGCTGGTCTTAAACTCTTGGCCCCAGAAGATCCTCCTGCTTCAGCCTATGCAGTAGCTGAAACTAGAGAGGTATGCCACAGCACCTGGCTTGAGATATACTCTTAAATAGAAAATAACTAGGTCAAGGGATATAGCTATTTTATAAGTAGTATAGTTTTAAACATAACTCCAAATAAGCTTAAATATGTACATCGTAGTTATAAAATATTCACATTCTCAAATACTCTCCAAATAATTGGATGTAATCTTAAATAAATAAATTTCTACCAATGGAAAATTTTTGTTACCCCAGAAAAAAATATTCTTTTTATATTATGGCCATCATTTATGTATGTCTTCCTGAGAAGAGCAATTTATTAGACTTATTAGAATTTCTTTACCAAGTTTTCCAACAGATTGAGTGAGATTACAAGAACGACCATAATACTACTTTTTTTCAAAATCAGATTATTTGAAATATAATTTATATACAGTAAAATTACCATTTTTAGCATATGTATTTCCATATATCTATCTATATCTGTATCTATCTATACACGTATGTGTGTGCATGTGTATGTATATACAGAGGGTGCCAACAGACTGTGTGCACAATTTAAGAAGGGAAAACATTGTATTAAATTGTAATATTCAAGTCAAGTTTGACTTCTGCAATTTCCAGTTACAATATATAAGATAACAAATATTATCAGTATATGCTGAGTAGTATAATTTTAATACTTTTTTTGGCATTCTCTGTATATATGCGCGCAGAGAGAGACAGAGGGAGATTTATTTTAAGGATTTTTTCACACAATTGTAGGGCTAATAAATCCAAAATTTATAGGACAGGCCAGTAGTCTGGAAACTTAGGAGTTGATGTTGCAGTCTTAAGTATGAAATCTGCAGGCAGGCTAGCAGGTGTGGAGCTCAGGCAGGCCACAGGCAGAACTGCTTCTTCTTTGGGGAAGCTCAGTGTTTGTTTTTAAGGCCTTCAAGTGATTAGATGAGACCCATCCACAATTATGAAAGTTAATATCTTTTACTAGAAATCTACTAAATGTAAATGTTAATCACGTATTTGAAATATCCTCATAGCAATGTCTACACTGGTGTTTAACCAAATAGGCCCTATAACTTAGCTAAGTTGACAAACATATATAAAAGTAACCATCACATATGGTAAGTACATCTAACTGCCAAACTCTTTTCCAAAGTGGCTGTCCCTTTTATTTATTTATTTATTTATTATGAGACAGAGTCTCACTCTTTTCACCCTTGGTAGAGTACCGTGCCATCGTAGTTCACAGCAATCCCAAACTCTTGGGCTCAAGAGATCCTTTTGCCTCAGCCTCCCAAACAGCTGGGACCACAGGTACCTGCCACAACACCCAACTAGCTTTTCTATTTTTAGTGGAGACGGAACCTTGCTCCTGCTTAGGCTGGTCTCCCAACTCCTGAGCTCAAGCAATCCACCCATCTTGGCCTCAAAGATTGCTAGGATTACAGGAATGGGCCACCACACCTGGCCAGACCCTTTTGCATTCTTGCCAGCAATGTAGGAGAGTTTATGTGAGTGATTTTTTTTTTTTTTTGAGACAGAGTCTCACTATGTCACCCTGGATAGAGTGCTGTGGCATCATAGCTCACAGCAACCTCAAACTCTTGGGTTTAAGCGATTCTCTTGCCTCATCCTCCCAAGTAGCTGGGACTACAGGTGCTCGCCACAATGCCAGGCTACTTTTTGGTTGTAATTGTCATTGTTTGGCAAGGACGGGCTGTATTCAAACCCGCCAGCTCCAGTGTATGTGGCTGGCGCCCTAGCCACTGAGCTACAGGCGCAGAGCCAATGTGATTTTTCTTTAAGCATTAATTTATCCAACACTCGTTGCATACATATCAATACTATTTGCCACAGCACTAGAGCTACAAAGAGAGTCAGTCCATCCTACTGTAGGAAAGGAAAAATAATTTTCTTTCTATTCTTCATAGATCCTAGTTGGACAGCTCCTATAACAAAAGACAGATTAGCAAGAGGAAAAACAAACAAAAGTTTATTAACATGTATACCTCATGCACACATAGGAGATACCCAGACAAATTAGTAAATCTCAAAGAGCTGGCTCTGAATCAGGCATAAATACCATCATCCATTGAAGCAAAGAAAGAAGGGTGTGGGGAAGGTCGGTTATGATTTCCAAGCCAGGAAAACAAGGCATTGGTTTTTATACAGATTTAAGTTAGTCCTCTATTTATAAGAATCTCTTTAGTAAAGTATCACAATAATGGAGAAGCAAGAATCCAAAGTATTCAATACTAACACGAAGCCAGTAGATGATCTAATATATACCCACATAAGGGAAAAACTCAAATCAATTCAAGATGGGGGCAGGGAACAAGGGAGTGGGGAGAGGGGAGGAGAGAGGGAATGGGTGTATTCCCACTTAATGGGCACAATGTTATGGTATATGGCACACATCTTGTGGGCGGAACACAATTATAAGAGGGACTCTACTTAACAAACGCAAACATTGTCACCTAATTCTTTGTGTATCCTCAAATTAACCTCAAACACTAATATTAAAAAGGAAAAACAATAAGAATCTCTAGGGATTCAGTCACCCTTCTCTTCCTGGTCAGAGAGGGAAACATTTCCCTTTACAGATGGAAATTTCTCTTACAAACTAGTAACTTCCAGTACTCTTGTTTTCCCCTGTGAACTTTCCCCTTGAACTTCCCCTGTGTCTGCACTTTCCCAAAACAGTCAGTTCAAAATAATTCTTATGCCAAAGAGGCGTATTTGGGGATGGCACATTCTAGTCCCCTCCACTACCTTCAGAAATTTGTTTGTAAACAAACATCCAAATGAGTGTTTTCTATTTTCAAGTATCAATCTTAGGAGAAAGTAACATAGGTTGAAAAGGTTAAGTAAGCTGTTTGATGTTACCTAGCTAACAAACCTAGTTTACTAGCTAGTATATCTCACCCTTTGAAAGCTGGCATTTTAGGCATGTCCTCAGCACAGACCAACATCTTAGTTAGAAGTATCAAACCAGAAAACCTAAATGATATTGGTTGAAGAACACCCTCTCTCACAGTTAACCATTGTTCTGTGATGGAAGATTGGGCATGGTGGCCCATCCTATAATCCCAGCACTTTGGAAGGTTGAGGTGAGAGGATAGCTTAAGGCCAGGAGGTGGAGACCAGACTGGGCAACATAGTGGGACTCCTGACTCTAAAAAAGAAGATTTCCTCTATCTAAAAGTAGACCTGCCGTTTGGTCCTGCAATTCCTCTACTAGGTATATATCCAAAAGACCAAAAATCACTTTATAACAAAGATATTTGCACCAGATTGTTCATTGCAGCTCAATTCATAGTAGCCAAATCATGGAAGAATGCCAAGTGCCCATCGACCCATGAATGGATTAATAAATTGTGGTGTATATACACCATGGAATATTATGCAGCCTTAAAAAAGATAGAGGAGACTTTACTTCTTTTATGTTTACATGGATGGAGCTGGAACATATCCTACTTAGTAAAGTATCTCAAGAATGGAAGAAAAAGTATCCAGTGTACTCAGTACTATTATGAAACCAATTTACAATCACTCATACTTTCATATGAAGAATAGATCACAACTATGGCCCAAGATGAAGGAGTGAGGAGGGGGATGGGAGGAGGAGTTCAGATCGAGGGAGGCTGAATGGTGGGATCACACCTAGGGAGCATAATGCAGGGGTACATGTTGGATCTATTAGTACAGAGCATAAATGTCTTAACACAATAATTAAGTAAATGAGATAAGGTATATATTAATCAGTGTGATGTAAGCGTTCCTAATTCTATATGAAATCAGCACATTGTACCCCATAAATGCATTAATGTAGTCATGATCTATGTGTTTATGATTTAATAAAATAAATAAATAAAAAAAAAAAGAAGAAGAAAGAAGGAGGGAGGAGAGAAGGAGGAGGGGACGGAAGGGAAGGAGGAGAAAGAGGAAAAGGAGGAGGAGGAAGGGAGGAGAGGAGATGAAGACAAAGACAAAGATGAAGGAGGAGGAGGAAGAGGAAAAAGAAAAAGAAGAGGAACTAGAAGCAGCAGCAGCAGCAGAGTCCTGTACATCAGCGGTGGCTCATCAGGTAAGGGTACAGAGTAAGGAACAACTACTCCTGTCCTTCTGCAGGAAGATGCATAGCTCATTTGGTCGTCTCATGTCTGTGGGGACACTCTAGAGAGCTTTGCTGTGCTTGCATCTTCAGATGGAAAGGGACTGCCACATTTGCAACAGAAATCAAATAATGACTCACATGTACACAAGGACTGTGGGTATTGGGGTCACCAGCATGGCCTGGATGGAAACGAGCAGATTAGCCCAATGTTTACAATATTCCTCTTTAGCATCGTTTCACCCTTTTGAAGAATGGGAAATCCATGACTCAGAATTTAGGAAGCTCGTAGATGAGCAGTGTGCCAACTGAGCGTATTCTCTTCTCTCCAAAGAAGCAACAGAGAGCCAGCGCTTTCCTCAGCAAGCCTGTGGGTTTTCAGGACTGCTGCCTGCCGCCCACACCGCCTCAGAAACCTTTCTACATAGCAGGCACCTGCGTGCTCAGTCTCTTTCCTTTTGCCCCCCGGATCCCTCCTCTGCCCTCCTCCTTACTGCTAGAGGTGGCACTGCCCCGTCTGGGAAAGAAGGCCTGCTCGTCCTCATCCCAGACTGGTTCTCCTGCGGTAGCCTCTCTCCTGTCCTCTTCCTCATTCCCTACTCCCACTCTTCTTTCCCTTTTCTCTCTCTTGCTTTTCCTTTGCTGCTATTCCTCTCAGCCTAAAGTTTAGCACCCTCCAAGAGGCAGCCGCACAGGCTTTGTGCCCTGGTGCTGCACAGTGCTGTTGCAAATGGCCGGCCCCCAAACCCATGCCATAGACACAAGCCTGAAGATAACATCCCAGTGACAAAATATCCATACCAACAGACACACAGGAGCCACACTCATTTGTGAAGATGAAGTCACATTAACATCAGTGAACTTGTCTGGGCTGGTGTACTGGCTCATGACTATAATCCTAGCACTCTGGAGGCCAAGACCAGTGGATTGCTTGAGTTCAGGAGTTCAAACTATTAAAAATGGAAAAAACTAGCCAGGCATCATGGCAGATGCCTGTAGTCCCAGCTACTAGGGAGGCTGAGGCCGAGATTTGAGGTTGCTGTGAGCTATGATGACATAGCACCCTACCCAGGGGGACAGAGTGAGTATTCTTTCTCAAAAGAATAAAACAAAAACGAAGATCTAGACAGGAGCACACACTGCACCAATCTCCGGTCCATGTCCCTCTCTCCCCTCTGCCCCACAAAATTCCTCTTCTCTAATTACAGACTAAAGGCATCTTTTATTCATTTTTCCCTTTTCTAAAATATTTGCACCAGTGGAAGCATTTATGGAAATCAGTTATCCTTAAAATTCTCCAAACAATCTCTTCAAATTTCAAATTTCCAGGACCTCTCCTGTAATATTTAGGGGAATGCTCAATTGCAAAAAGATCAAAGTTTGACTTTGGGCTAGACCTGCTAATTAATGTAACTCTGCTGACAAGGTTACATAATATGAAGCCTGAAAACATTGTAAAGCAATCTCAAAGTTCACACTGTCCTCTGTTACTGAAAATGATTATATCAGAACAATGGTAGAAAGCATGAAAAGGTTTCCCAGCAGGTTCACATTTCTCCCTTGAACTTTGGGCAATCACTGCACTGATCTCTTTATTTTCCAACTGGATTCTTTTCAGCTGAGTAAAACCTCTTTTCCAGGCTGCAGGGAAGCGTTCACAGTAGATCTCTCAGGGAGGAGGGATTTAGAAACTGTTTTTTCTTCTTTATATGTTCCTGTAATTTACAAAGTTTTGTTTGTCTTTTGTTTTCTTTTTTAGGGATAAGATCTCTATTGCCTGGGCTAAGTGCCATGGTGCAATCATAACTCACCATAACCTGGGACTCTGGAACTGTGGAACTCCTGGACTCAAGTGATCTTCTTGCCTCAGCTTCCCACGTAGCTAGGACTACAAGCATTGTCACCATGCCCAGATAATTTTTTTAATTTTTTTGTAGACATGGGGTCTTGTTAGGTAGGGACAAGTCTGCTGGCAGCAGATGCAGGCCAGGAGGGTGGTTCGTAGGTGGAGAAACCAGGAACCAATCAGGGGAAGGGAAATCAGGGGAAGGGATGGCGGGAACCACTGACACACCTGTCAGTCACGTATATCAATTATCTAGTAACATCCCACACTTCCCACAAGCCATCCCCAAGACCACGCCAATAAAAAGAACCACCTAGGAGTTCTTTTTACTTTTTTGTTCAGGGTGCTTACATATATATTTTATTTCAGGGTGCTTACATATATTTTTTTGTTCAGGGTGCTTACATATATTTTTTATTTCAGTTTAATATGAGGGTACAAACGATTAGGTTCCATTGTTTGCATTTGTGAGGTAAAGTCCAAGTTGTAGTTGAGCCCTTCACCTAGGAGGTGTGCCATATACCCCTACACTGTGTCCATTAGGTGAGAACTTACCAATCCCCTCCCCTGTCCCTCCCATTTGAATTTAACTGTGTTTTTCTCTCATGTGGGCATGTAGTATTCGTCTACTGGTTTCATATTAGTATTGAGTACATAGGATGCTTGCTTTTCCATTCTTGTGATATTTTACTTAAGAGGATGTTCTTCAAATCCATCCAGGTAAATATAAAAGATGTAAAGTCTTTCTTTATGGTTGATATAGTATTGATCATGAAGTTCGTAACATTTTCTCTGCTGGTGGCAACTGACTTATTCTTCTCTCTGGAACATATTTTCCCTTTGTATAGTCTCTTTCTTTTCTGCAATAAAAGGTGTCTATGTGGAATTGTTTCTTGCTGTGATCACTCCTTCATACCAGCCTTGCTTATGAGCCTTCCAAGAAAGAAGCCAAAGAACCAGGACAATAGTCCCCCACTTCTGGCTATGTTGCCCAGGCTGGTCCTGAACTCCTGGCCCAAAGAGATCCTTTTGCCTTGGCCTCCCAAACTGCTGAGAATATGGGCATGACCCTGTGGATGCTAAAAATAGAAAAAGATGCCATTTTAAAAAAAGAAGAAGAAAATCTATTTTCTTTTAGCTTTATCTTTATAAAAAACCCAATTCAAATAATTGGACATTTCTATTCTTTCCTTTCTGGATGGAAGAATTAATGTACAAGCACCTTGTTTATAAACACCACCTATATGGTTATTATGCTTTATCCTTCTTAGTGGAGAAGACTTTTCCTCCCCATTTTGCTTCCTCGTTGAATACGATTTTTAAAGAGAACATAAGCATAAGCTAAGTCACCTAATCAGACAAATAAAAATTCTAACACCGAAGCAAACAATCGGCAACTATAGTGAGAAAGCCAATTTGGAAGGTAGCTCTTACATGATTTCCTGGAGAAGAACATATGACAACGTGAGACAAACTGCCCAGGCAGTCATTTGTTATCATTCGAGACAGGACATAAATGGTGCTGACAGCCAGCTGTCCATGTGCTGCAAAGCTTCCTTAAAAATACACGAGAAGTAACACTTGGCTTTATTTAGAATCATTTTAAAAAATTGTCTAAATGCTCTTCCCCTTGTTTTCTTCCTCCATAAAGTAGGATGGTCACATCCACAAAGGTTTATGAGAACTAAATGAGACATTCATCATGTATTTAGTTAGTAGTAACTTAATTTTGATGTGAATAGTTGAAGAACTGATTCAATAGTTTAATTTCCTCAGCCTTCTGCCTCTCATTCTTTTTCTTCTACTATTTGACTTCACAATGTCAATCCCTTCCATTTCTCCCCCTTATGTGTGCAGATAGTGGTATAAAAGTAGGGAAATCCATTCTGATGCTATTTCAGCAACTTCCAGTTAGAGAGGGCAATTGAACAGTTCTTGATTTCATCTCCTCATGCTCTCCTGAGTCTTTTCAATCCCAGGATTCTTTTTACCCAGAAAGCCGAACCATATTTGTTGGGGGCAAAAAAAAACCCACAAAGGTCTTGCTAAAGAGGCTGCAGGTCTACTAACTGGAGCCCAGAGCTAGAGTTGACCTTCCTGTCACTTCTCTGCCTAGTCCCAGCTGGGACTTTGAAGGAAAAGGCAAAATAAACATCATTTCAGCATTGGGAGAAAGAAAACTCTCCATTTTATAGATTGAAGAGAGTAAGTCAAGAACATGTAGCTTTTTATTTGACAATTATAAAGTGAGTATTTACCCCAGGCTGGGAAAAGGTTTTAGGAACTATTAGATATATATAACCATATATAAGATATAGTTCTTAGACCAGCAGTTCTCAACCTGGTCGTGACCCACAGGAACTGTATTAAAGGGAGGCAACATTAGGAAGGTTGAAAACCACTGCCTTAGACTCAAGGAGCATGAAGTCTAAGGGGCAGGCAGACAGTAATTACATGTTCCCCAGCCCACCCCAACCCAGAATGGAATCAAACGAAGGTCAAACTCACAAGGTTGTCTACTCCATGCAAAGTCTCCTGGTTGTTTTTTAGGAACCTCGGGAGCATCTATCACCACCTTTATGTTCTGCTCTGGCAAACATGATTCTTCAAAGATGCCTGCGGTTGAGGCCTCTCCTGTCAGAGAAATCTACCTCTGACCACCTGCCCTCACCTCACCTCCCCCTACAGGGTGCCCACCTCCAACCACCATGCTCCAAATTATAGGAGACACCTGAAAAGAAACACCTTGGTAATAAGAGAATGGGGAAGGGATTGGTCTCTCGTTAAAGAGCACAAGAGCACATAGCACATCAGAGCACTCAAGAGAACACACATCATTGCTTGGCAGTCTCCACACCTGTGGTGTAAATAGCCACGGGGGGGGAGTGAGTCAAGGCTCCTACTAGGCTCCTACTAAGACTGACTGCTGCACCTTTGAAGCGCTCCAGTACCTCTGACCTGCCTAAGACAGCTAGCTCCTCCTGATGGTGAGCCTTACCTGACTGAGACAACAGGCTCCCAGGCACATATGGGGAGCCACACCACAAGCAAGCTTATAAGTCACGGGTCTGAGTCCTGGCAGAGTCATGGGCCGGGGCGGGACCGGGGACCTAGCTTCCCAGCTCTGACAACAGATGGCATTTTCACAGATGTAACTACATTAAAAAAAAATCATCAACCTGTTTGTATTAGTTCTTTACGGTAGCTGTAAAAAAATTACCATGCCCATCAGGTCATGAAGGACAATAAGTATTGGCAAGGATGTGGGGACTGGGAACATGGGCAGATGACTTCTGCAACAATTCAGAGATGGGGGTAATATGACAGGACTGAAAAAAAAATTTGTTTTGTTTTTGAGACAGTCTCATTCTGTCACCCTGGAGTTGAGTGCCCTGGTGTCATCGTAGCTCACAACAACTTAAAACTCTTGGCTCAAGAGATCCTCCTGCCTTAGCCTCCTGAATACCTGGGACTATAGGTGACCTCCACAATGCCCAGATGGTCTTCTTTTCCTTTCCTTTCCCTTTCCCTTTCGTTTCCTTTCCTTTCGTAGAGGTAGTCTCACTCTTGCTCAAGCTAGTCTCAAAATCCTGAGCTCAAGCAATCTACCTGCCTTGGCCTCCCAGTATCTAATACAATTTAATATGTGTATTGCCTATGTCACAACAATTTCACTCCAGGTAAAATATACCCAAGACATTCTCACACAGGTGAGCACAAGGTCATGTGTACAGGGATGTTTCCTGTAATGTTTATGTGACAGAAGGGAGTTTCAAATCCTAGACATGAGGTAGAAACACCTTTATGCAGCAGTTAAATGCAATTTGCTTGATGTATGACAATATAGGTTTTTCAAAGCTTAGTGCTGAGTTTTTTAAATAGAAAGCGTTCCCTGTCAAAATATTATTTATGTGAATTTTATTTATTGATTGATTGATCGATTTAGGTTAATTTTAAGGTATAAAGAATAAGATTACAATGTTTGCATTTGTTAGGTAGTGTCCCTCTTATAATTATGTCCTGCCCCCAAGAAATGTACCATACACCTTAACACTGTGCCCATGAAGTGGGAGCACACCTACCCACCTTGCTTCTCCCTCTCTCCACTCCATCATGCCCCTGTCTCCCCATCTTGAATTGATCTGAGTTTTTCTCTTTTGTGGGCATGTATTAGATCATCTACTGGCTTCAAATTAGTTGGATTGAGTATGTTGAGTATAACTCAAAATTGATTATGTTGGATTTTAGCTCCTCCATTCCTGTGATACTTTAAAATATTATTTATGTGAATTATTATTATTATTATTATTATTATTGTTGGGGATTCGTTAAGGGTACAAGAAACCAGGTTACACTGCATTTGTTAAGCAAAGTCCCTCTTACAATTGTGTCTTGCCTGTAAAAGGTATGTCACACACCAAGACCCCAACCCTCCCTCCTTCCCTCTCTCTGCTCTTCCTTTCCCTCACCCCTCTCTTCTTTCTTTCTCTGCTCTCCCCTTTCCCCATTCCCACTGTGTCATTGTCATTAATTGTCCTCATATCAAAATTGAATACATAGGATTCATGCCTCTCCATGCTTGTGCTTTACTAAGAATAATGTGTTCCACTTCCATCCTGGTTAGTACAAAGGAAAGTTTACATTTTTTTTAATGACTGAATAGTATTCCAAGGTGTACATATACCACAGCTTGTTAATCAATTCCTGGGTTGGTGGGCATTTAGGCTATTTCCACATTTTGGTGATTGTAAATTGTCTAGTGCAAGTGTCCTTATGATGAAAGGATTCTTTTCCAGTAATGGGATTGCAGGATCAAATGGGAAGTCCAGCTTGAGTTCTTTGAGGGTTCTCCATACTTCCTTCCAAAAAGGTTGTATTAGTTTGCAGTCCCACCAGCAGTGTAAAAGTGTTCCCTTCTCTCCACATCCACGCCAGCATTTGCATTTTTGAGATTTTGTGATGTGGGCCATACTTGCTGGGGTTAGATGGTATCTCAGGGTGGTTTTGATCTGCATTTCTCTAATAATTAGGGATGATGAGCAGTTTTTCATTTTTGTTAGCCATTCATCTGTCTTTTTTAGAGAAGGTTCTATTCATGTCTCTTGCCTATTGGTAAGTGGGATTGTTGGCTTTTTTCATGTGGATTAATTTGAGTTCTCTATAGATCCTAGTTATCAAGCCTTTGTCTGATTCAAAATATGCAAATATCCTTTCCCATTGTGTAGGTTGTCTATTTACTTTGGTTGTTGGCTCCTTAGCTGCACAGAAGCTTTTCAATTTAATTTAGTCCCATTTGTTTATTTTTGTTGTTGTTGCAATTGCCACGGCAGTCTTCTTCATGAAGTCTTTCCCCAGGCCAATATCTTCTAGTGTTTCTCCAATTCTTTCTTTGAGGATTTTTATCATTTCATGGCCTTAAATTTAAGTCCTTTATACATCTTGAATCAATTTTTGTGAGTGGAGAAAGGTGTAGGTCCAGTTTCAGTCTTTTACATGTGGATATCCAGTTCTCCCAGCATCATTTATTGAATAGGGAGTCTTTCCCCCAAGGTATGTTCTTGTTTGGTTTATTGAAGATTAAGTGATTGTAAGATGTTAACTTCATTTCCTGGTTTTCTGTTTGATTCCAAATGTCTATGTATCTATTTTTGTACCAGTACCATGCTGTCTTGACCACTATGGCTTTGTAGTACAACCTAAATCTGGTATGTGATGCCCCTGGCTTTATTTTTATTACTAAGAACTGCCTTAGCTATACCAAGTTTTTTCTGGTTCCATACAAAACAATCATTTTTTCCAAGTCTTGAAAGTATGATGTTGGTATTTCAATAGGGATGGCATTGAATCTGTAGATTGCTTTGGGAAGTATAGACATTTTAACAATGTTGATTCTTCCCAGCCATGAGCATGGTATGTTCTTCCATTTGTTAATATCCTCTGCTATTTCTTATCTTAGGGTTTCATAATT
>CAUYON010102155.1:0-14286 GCA_963573935.1 Arctocebus calabarensis | reverse complement strand
GACCCCATCTCCTAATCTTACATATTGCTGCATCTGTGCCAACCCTACTCTTACAAAGACATTTAAAAACTAGCAATAATTAAGTTAAATGGTCCCCCCAAATCCCTTAATTCAAGCTGAACTCGCAGTTAACAGCTACAGAGTGATATATACATTAATACTAGCTGAAGCACAAGTTGCTGGGTGATGTTTCATTCCACTTTCCCAAGCACAAGACGCAGGCAGAGTGCCAACATCCTGCTCTTCTACTTCGGGTAGGTAGTTGAGGATCTGGATTTGCTGCACAAGTTGCCATATCGGTCCTGACATCACATAGTAGATTGTCGGCCTCTGGAATCTATTGAAAGTAGAAGCAGCAACTATAGTGTAAGCACCCATATTTTCAAAGATGCCCACATGCATTTCTGGCAGGTCACAGCGCTCAACTATCCAGTCAAGACCATCACATGTTGGTCCCAATATGCTGGATGAATAATACTTCTCATCTGATTTAGGTCTCTTTTGCAGAAGAGACTTTACATGAGCATGATCATAAAGGATGCAATTAAATGATCCATATACTCCATCACTGATGTAATATATAAAGATTTGTTCACTGGACTCATCTTCATCATCAGAGCCTATCTGTTCCTTTAATACAATTTTTTTGGCAATGATATTAATTGCAAGTGTGAAGGCTGATGCAATATAATATTTGCCTGGTTCAGCTAAGATTCTCACTCCTGAGTCTGCTGGAAAGTACTTGTCCAATGCTGGGTTGATTACGCCAGCAATCTCTTCAAATCTAAGCTTTACATCTTCAAATTCAGGAAAGCCACTCCAACACCAAGGAGGTACATGCTGAAACCAACCTCAGCTCTCATGTCAAAGATACAGTGGACATCAGAGATTGCCTGTACGAAGGTCTCAGGATCAGTACAGCCACTTACTATGTGGAAGCTGACACTAATGACATCAATATTTAGCTCTTTTGCCCATTTCAAAAGAAGTCTGCTGGTTTTGAGTGTGGCACCAAATTTAACACTGAGTTGACAGACTGCTTTGGAATCATCAGTGGCAATCCTCAAAACCAACTTGGCCTTTGAATGTGCTCTGGCAACTTTCATCAACTTAGCTTCACTGTCAAAAGTCATCATCTGGACCCCATTATTGGCAGCACACTTAATTTGAGACACTTGTGTACAAGGATTTGCATAGATAACCCTCTCTGGAGGCACCCCGAGACTTTGCACCAATTGTATTTCAGTTTTGCTAGCACAGTCAAATCCTGTCCCAATGGCAGCGAGGGTCTTCACAATGGCTCTACTATCATTACATTTGACTGCATAAAAGGGAGTGACACGAGGAAGAGCTTTTAGCCATCTTTGGTGTTTCTTCAGAACATCTCTGAGGTCTGCTACATAGAAGGCATCCTTATTATCAGAAGAGGAAACGTCATTGATTTTTTGATCCAGAATGTCCTTGGCAGTAAAACCTTCATCAAGCAAGTGGCAGTCAAACTCTTCCTTACAAATGTTGTTCATGATTTCTTGATGTTTCTTTGAAACACTAAGAGACAGAATTTAAAGAAATACTTCCAACTTCTCACAAAGGCAATTCTCCAGGAATTCTGAATCCCACTATGTGTGTCCTCCAAACAACAGTGGAAATGTTCTTAGAACATCCGGGCGCCACAGGCAAGCCCCATGGAGAAGCTGGAGCCACAATAGCACTCTGCCACCCCTGCCGCACCCTGCAGCGCCTGGCTCCCGCCTGCTGGAGACACGGGCCCAAGGCGGTGCTGGAGGCCAGGGGCCGCGACTTCAGGGACTGACCTCTACATTTTCAGTGTCAATAGAAAATGGGTTATGGAAAAGCTGTATGTCCTGTTCATGGAGATGAAGCTCTTTAAATCTAAATTGGAACTCCTTTTGCAACTTTTCCAGTGAATCCACGTTTTGTTTGGGAATGCAACTAATGGTTTTTCTGGTAACAGATTTTGTGGACCAGGATGTGTCCACTGCTAAACAGGACAGGCAGCAGAGGCAAAAACACCTGGCAGGCCGGATAAACGTCCTCAGTGGGCCGCATGTGGCCTGCGGGCTATAGTTTGAGGACCCCTGCTCTACATCCCTTAATAATCTGCATCTGAAAAGCTCTTATTATGTGGTAATATCATACCAAATTATTCATGTATCTTGCAGCATATATTATTTAATGCTTTGTCTGACTATGAACAAAACACATTTTGGAAAAAAAAATTATACTACTTTAAAAAGTAATAATTGGAAAAAATACTAATACTATAAGTGTACCTATAATCATTTCAAATAACAGGTATCAATTCAAGTTAGGTTTGTTTTGCTTTAGGCAATTTGCTTAATTTATCTAATCCTCTTTTATCCCATCTATAAAGTAAATGTAGTAAATACCTGTTAGATTCCTATAGGCATAGCTTTAGAACTAAAATTTACAGCAAATAGTGAGATATCAGATACATGATAATCACCCAATAAATATAAGAATTTATGATCATTAGAGTGGTTAAGAATGGCTAATTAGAAACATATGTTTCTTGCCACTTTCAGTATTAACTAAAATAGTGAGTAGATAATTGCAATTTGAATAGATCATCTACAAGAGATCACTGGAATTCAACAGATTAGTGACAAGAAACACTTAAAACAAGGAAAGGGGAGGAAATGAAGTATCCTATTTGACCAGGATCAGGAGGATAGTCTAAGAAAGACTGCCTGTTAAAGGGAAAGGGTAAGTGAGAAATTGTGTAGTTCATGTTACTGTCACAGACTCTTGCAGTCCAAGCTATAAGAGAGCTCCTTGACTCCTGTGGGAGCGCCATGGAAATGTCAGAGGTTGAGCTCATTCTGGGTACCTCCAGGTTGAAGCCTTGGGAAAGGGCAGTATGGAGCCATTTTTATAAGATAACCCCCCCACACTGCACTTCATCTGACCCTACAACAGGGGCTAAGGGACCAGCCACCTCTAGGCAGTAATTGTAGGCAGCCTCTAGGCAGCAATCTCAATCCTGTCACATACTCTTACATATTACAATCACATACTCTTACATATTACAGGAAAAAATTCCACTGACTGCAACTGTCATGACTGTGGATTACTGTGAGCTGAGGTGTAGGCAAAGCCAGTATCTCTCAGCTTCCTGCCTATACATGCTCCCAGGGAAACTACCTCCGCCCTCCCTAGTGTCCAGGCTGCCACACAGCTGTGTCTCCTGTCTTCATTACCTGAGTATTCCACTGGTGGCTGGAGTACACTCCTGACACCTAAGAATTTTTCTCAGAGTCTGAGGTTAGCCCACTCAACCTACTGGTACCATCATAGCCACCCACCTCCCCAAACAAAACTTGTGTGTATGGGGACTGGTACACCCAACCCATCACAGCCACCACCAATATACACTACTGAGGAAGAGAAAGAACTCAAATAGTATCACTGCTGAAAACAAGCAAACCACAGTGACATTTAGAGAGAGAGAAAAAAAGAGAAAATATATAGAAAAACACCAGAAAACAATAATATCAATAATATGACTGGAATAAAAACCTCACATATCAACAATAACCTTAAATGTAAGTTAATTAAATTTGTCACTTAAAAGTTAAAGATTGGCTTGATGCCTTTAAAAATATTTCAATAATATACTGCCTATAAATAATGCACTTTACTTTTAAGACACTTAAATAGTGAAAGTAAGGGAGGGAAACATAAGATACCCAACAAAAATATAAAGCAAAAGCAAACAGGAGTAGATATACTTACATCAGATAAAGCAGACTTAAAGTCAAAAACATTGTAAAAAGACAAAAAAGGATATTATATATTAATGAAGTGATGAACTCTGCAAGGGGATACAACAATTCTAAATAGATATACACTCAACACTGGAGCACCCAGTTTTATGAAGCAAATGTCACTAGATCTACAGAGAGAGATAGACTCCAGCACAACCACAGTAGTTGCCTTTAATACTCTAATTTCAGCATTACGAAGATGACCTAAAGAGAAAAATCAACAAATCATCAAAAAAATAATCTATTTAAACTGATCTTCAGACCAATGGGCCCAAGAACAATTTACAGATCATTTAATCTGAAAACTGCAGAAGACCCTTCTTCACAATATACATAGAACATTCTCCTTAGAACAAATGTTAAGACATGAAACAAGTCTCAAGAAATTTTTAAAAAGTAAAATTATATCAAGCATCTTCTCAGACCATAGTAGAACTAAACTAAATCATTACCAAAGTTAACTTTGGAAAGTATACAATGTATGGAAATCAAACAACATACTTCTGAAAAATCCTTGGGTCAATGACAAAATTAAGACAAAAATTGTAAAAAGTTCTTGAAATAAATTAATATAAAAGCACAAAACACCAAAACTGTTGAATATATCAAAGAACAGCGCTAAATAGGAAGTTTACAATATTAAAAGCAAAAACATAGAAAGATTTCAAATATATAATCTCATCATGTACTCCAAGGAACTAGAAAAGCACGAATGAGCCAAACTCACAATTAGCTAGAGGAAAGAGTAAAGAGTAGAACATAAGTAAACAAAATAGATACTAAAAATTGATACAAAGCATCAACAAAAGAAACCCTTGGTTCTTCAAAGAGACAAACAAAATTGATAAACCAAAGGGAAAAAATAATATGAGAAATGACATGGGAGGCCTTGCCATTGATATAAGAGAAATATAAAAGTTTATCAGAAACTTTTATGAATAACTATGCACTCACAAATTAGAAAACCTAGAGAAAAATACATAATTTCCTGAAATCATACAACTTACCATGATTGAATCAGTACTAAATAGAAAACTCAAACAGATCAATAATGAGTAAAATGATTGAACCAGTAATAACATGCCTCCTGAAAAAGAAAAACCCAGCAATAAATAGATAGATTTACTGCTGAATTCTACCACATGTATAATAAAAAATGAATACCAATTGTACTCGAAGTTTTCCAGAAATGAAGAAAAGGTAATTCTCATTAACTCACCCCGTAGCTAACACCAAAACCAAACAAAGGCACAGAAAACACACAAGCACACACATACAAAACTACAAGCCAATATCTCTAATGAATGTAGACACAAGTATCTTCAATAGATTACTAGCAAACCAAATTTAACAAAACATCAAAAGGATAATATAGGATAATACGTGATGATTCCCTGGAGTTTATCCAAGTGGTGCAAAAATGGTTCAACACATGCAAATCAATGAAGAAGATATATTGCAAAAACAGAATGAAGAACAACAATAACAATAACATGATCATTTCAATTGATGCTGGAAGGATATGAAAAAAATAAAAATCTCTTCATGATAAAAACTCTCAAAACCACTGGAAATAGAAGTAACACATCTCAATACAATATAATGTTGTACTGAACAAAGAAAAACTGAACTGAAATACTCCAACTTCTATCATTGTTTAATTCATTATAGTACTGGAAATCATAGCCAGAGCAATTAGACACAGAAGGAAAGTAAAAGCATCCAAACTGGAAAAAAGAAAGCTGAATTGTCCTTCTTTGCCTATTACATGCTCTTATATTTAGAAAAATCACAATACTCTACCATGAAACACTTAGAACTCATTAAAAAGTTCAGTTGAGATACAGGATACAAAATCAGCATACAAAAATCAGTAAAGCTTCTATATGAATAATAATGATATTATGATAATAATAAGATATATTTTTTTTTCATAAATTAGATTTTAATAAATTAGATTTTAAAAATAATTATATGATAATAATAAAATAGATTTTTAAAGAAGCCAATAAGGTAATCCCATTTACAATGGCTACCAAAACAAACAAACAACAACAACAATAACCCTAAGAAAATTTAACCAAAAAGGTAAAAGATCTCTATAAGGAAAACTACAAATTACCAATGAAAGAAAATGAAGAGGACATAAAAAGATGGAAAGGCATCAAATGCTTGTAGATCAGAAGAATTAATTTGACCATACTTTTCAAAACAATGTACAGATTCAAGGTAATCCCTATCAAAATGCCAAGTGTATTTTTACAGAAATATTTAATAAAATAATAAAATTCAAATGCAATAAAAAAATGATAAAGAATAGCCAAAGTAATCCTGAGCTAAAAGAACAAAACTGGAACATCACACTGCCTGACTTAAAAATATATCTCAAGGCCATAATAACTGAAGCAGCCTGGCACTGGCATAAAATCAAACATATAGATCAATGGAACAGAATAGAGAACCCAGAAATAAATCCACATGGGTATAGCCAACTTATCTTCAACAAATCCATCAACAACATACATTAGGGAATAAAAAATACTAGGAAAACTGGATAATCATACTCAAGGAATTAAACTGGATTCCTATATCTCATTATGCACAAATAAAAAAAAGAAACTCATAAGACCAAAAATTACAAAACATGTAAGAAAACAATACTAGGGAAATCTCCATTTGACATTCATATGTTCTAGGCAAAGTAATAGCTAAAATCTCAAAAGCCTAGACAACTAAAACAAAAATAGATGAATGAGAATATATTAAACTAAAAAATCTTTTGTGTAGCAAAATAAACAATCAACAGAGTGAAGAGATGACTTCTTGTATAGGAAAAATTATTTGGAAACTGTTCATCCAACAATGGGTTTATAATATCCAGATATTATTAACAAATTAGCAAAAACCAAAATAACTGTACAGTTTAAAAAAACACAAATAATCCTTTAAAAATGTACAATGCACATAAATGTTTTTTAAAAGAAGACATAAAAATGTCCAGCAGATACATGAAAAATGCTTCACATAAGTAATCATCATGGAAATGCAAATCAAACCACAATGAGATATTGTCTTACCCTCATTAGAGTGGCTGCTAATAAAAACAACATAAAATAATAGGAATTGATGAGGATGTGCAGAATATTAGTGTAGTAAATTAGTATAGTCACTATAGAAAATAGTATGGAGATTTCACAAATAACTAAAAATAGAATCAAAATGCTACCTGAAATTCCACTTTTGGGTATTCATACAAAAGAAAATAAATTGAAATATCAAAGGATACATTCACTCTCGTGTTTATTGCAGCACTATTTACAATAGCAAAAACATGAAATCAAGCTAAGTATCCATCACCAGACAAATGGATAAAGAAAATGTTAAAAAAAAAAAAATGCCATGAAGGCTATCTTAAACAGTTTGATGAAAACATTTCAGATTGTATATGAAACCAGCACATTGTACCCCTTGATTGCACTAATGTACGCAGCTGTGATTTAATAAAATAAATAAATGAATTTAAAAAAAGAAAAGAAAATGTATACAAACACATAACTGCACAAACACACTATAGAACACTATTTGGCCATTAAAAAAAAAAAAAAGAATGAAATCTTGTCATTTGCAGCAACATAGCTAGAACCGAAGGTCATTATGTTGGGTGAGATCAACCAGGCACAGAAAGACAAATATCTCATGTATTCAGTTATATGTTATTGTAAAATATAAGTCACGTGGAGATAGAGAGTATCAGAGTTAAGTGACTATAGCTAAAAACAATGTACTATATTTTTCAAAATAGAAAAAAGATGCAAAATGTAGTCAGTACATAGCAATGATAAATACTTGGGTGAATAGTCTGCATATCCGGATTTGATTATTGTGTATTTTACATATATAACAAAATTTCACATTTCCCATAATATGTACAAATACAATGTATTACATTTATAAAAAAAATTATCTTTAACGCAATTTTTTTCTGATTGAATTTCCAAGGAAGCAAACTCTGACAAGTTTAGAGGTCAAGATGTTCATCAGAAATGCTCTGAAACTTAACACACGTGGAACTGAAAGAAAGGGAGCAGGATTGAGGCCAGGGAGAAGTTGAACAGTGGTATAGGGCTACCCATCAGCCCTTGCTAATCTCACTCTAACTTCTGGTGCCAAAATGGTCCTTCATGGTTGTCTCAAGTCAGACTAGATGTCTAGTCCTTGAGTTTTCCTCAGTGATCCATTGTTTCATGTGGACCTTTTGGGAAGAGCAGTAGTTTTGAGCAAGGCCAAAACTTGAGATATTTGTCTTTCTGTGCCTGGTTAATCTCACTTAACATAATGACCTTCACTTCCAGCTATGTTGCTGCAAATGACAAGATTGCATTCTTTTTTTTAATGGCCAAATAGTGTTCCATAGTGTGTTTGTGTGGTTATGTATGTGTGTATACATTTTCTTTATCCATTTGTCAGTACAGCCGAGACAATTCCTGAGGACCTGAAACTTTTATCAGCCTTCCCTATATTGAACCAACAAGTTCTTTTTGTCTGAAAAATTCAGTGTCAAATTAAAGTGTCTGCCATTAGTTATTAATATCCAATTATCACTCCTTAGTTGATTTTCAGTAACTTCAAATTATAAAATCATTAGTATAAATTTTTATAATTGAATTCCTTTTTAAAATATTTTTTGAGATAGGGTTTGCTGTGTTGTTTAGGCTGATCTTGAACTCATGAGGGAAAGGGACCTTCTAATTTCAGGCTTTGAAGTAGCTGGGACTATAGGCATGAGCTATCATGCCACTAAACCTGAGTTTTTGAGATTTAACAATTTTCTAGGAATGTAAGAGGAAGAATTTGAATTCAGGTAGTTTTATTCCAAAGCATATGTGCTTAACAGGACAGCTCTTAGCTATCTTAACTTCTACAAAAAGAAAAATCAAAATCACACAAGCCACCACATTTCCCTACTACGTTCACAAGACTAGTAGATTTTATTAAATAGTATATATGTTTGGGTTTATGGATGTGGGAGGGGAGAGGGTTTTGCAGAAAGATACATTTAAAATTAGAAAATTATATCCAAGTTTTTAAAATGACTTCTCACCATCTCAGCAGAGAGCATTTACCTGGTCCTTTAATTTACAAAATCTTCAGATTTATACCATTTCTTTGGCTCTTCTCTCTTTATCTTCTAATTTCACTATCTTTCATCAGTGTTAAGTCAAAATAGCAAAACCTAACCCCACACATTTTTCAAAATCTTACAGATAAAATCTAAGGGTTTTCTTGATTTATTTTGAAAAATAATTATCTTGCTATAATAGGTCCAAGGTCCATGGGTTAATGTTGAATTATTTTATAGGAAAATTTGTTAAAATAACTTAAAACAAGTTTACCATTGTTTCATACGTTCTTATTCAAATGATCTTAGACAAAATGTTGATGTATGTTTTACTGGCTTGTTTATTTGAAATAAAAACTCTTACAAGGCCTCTTACTATCTGAAAAAAAGCTATTGCAATAACTTCATTGAGTGCTTTTCAAAGAGTAAAGGAAAATATTCTAATTCATAAGTATAATTTTCTCTCTTTCAGTACACTAAGTGTAAGTGAGACAGGATGTGTTTCCCTGTGTTTAATGTCGATTTCACCTTGTCTAACATGTGATAAAAATTGAGGCTGGAACCTTAGGGGGAAGATGAGATAGAACTGATGTGTTCAAGAGCACAAGAAGTGAGTATCAAAAAGTATTTTCCTGCAAGCTCATTCTTAATAAAATGTGAAAAAAATACTTTAGAAAGAAATGGTAATAAAAAGGGAAGATATTCTTAAAACCTTATCCTCAGTGATATCTGGTTTGAAAAGTTCAAGCTGACACAATTCAACCTTTAAAAAAAATGTCTTATCCCACTATTATAGAAGAGCATTAAAGAGATGAAATCTTGATCCACCTTTTCAGAAAGATGTGTTTGAAAGAATCAGACCAACTCTACCTTTCAAAGCTCCTCTGTACTAACAGTAGTATTATTAGGTGTCCCACAATCAATCCATCTCCTATGCTCTAGAGGCCTACCTTGAGTCATTCAAAAGGAATTAAGAATCCTAAATTACTAACTTAGGTGAGATCCTAAGTCATCCTTACAGACCTTCAGGCATTGCCCTTATATAGCAGTCCTTGGCTTAATGAATGAGACACGTTCTATAGGAGTGTGTGTGTGTGTGTGTGTGTGTGTGTTGTCACTTCAGGTTATTGAGAGAGTACAAAACCAATTCATATTATTTGAATTTCTTAAGTAAAGTCCCCTTGTAGTTGTGCCCCACACCCCAAAGGTGTGCCATACACCCCTAACTTGTGCCCTTTATGTGGAAGCACATAAACCTCCCCCCTTCCTCCTTTTCCTCCCCTCCCCCAACTTGAATAGAATTAAGAGCCCCATTTATTGACTAGGACTCTTTCTCCAAGTAAATGCTTTTGTTTGGTTTATCAAAGATCAGATGTCTATAAGAGATTGGTTTGATCTCTTGGTTTTCTATTTGATTCCATATGTATGTTTGCTTTTTTCTTCTGGTTCCATACAGAACAAAGTACTATTTTTTCCAGTTATTCAAAATAGGATATTCATATTTTAATGTGGATTGCATTGAATCTGTAGATTGCTTTGAATAGTATAGACATTTTAACATTTTCTCCTATGTGAGCATGTGTTAGATAATCTATTGGTTTCATAATAAAATTTAACATTTTCTCCTATGTGAATTAATAGACATTTAACATTTTCTCCTATGTGAGCATGTGTTAGATAATCTATTGGTTTCATAATAAAATTGAATACATTGGATATTTGCTTTTCTTTTCTTGTGATACTTTACTAAGAATGTGTTTCAACTCTAGGTTAATACAAAACACAAAAAGTCACCATCTTTTCTTAAGGCTGAATAGTACTCCATGGTACACATATACCACAATTTATTAATCCATTCCCAAGTTGATTGGCATTAGTTTTTTTCCACATACTGGTGATTATGAATTGAGCTGTGTTAAACAATCTAGTACAAATGTCTTTATGATAAAATGTTTTTTTTTTTCTTCCAGGTAGATGCCTAGTAGTGGGATTGTGGAATCAAATGGGAGGTCTAATTCTAGTTCTTTGAGGATTCCCCATATTTCTTTCCCAGGAGGCTATATTAGTTTGCAGTCTCACCAAAAGTATACAAATGTCCCTCTCTCTCCATACTCACACCACCATCTGCATGTGAAGTAGGCAATGCTCATGAGGGTTAAGTGATACTCAGGGTGGTTTTGATTTGCATTTCTCTGATGATTAGGGACAATGAGCATTTTTTTTCATATGTAGCCATTTGTCTATCTTCCTCAGAGAAGGTTCTGCTCATGTCTCTTGCCTAGTGATAGATGAGATTGCTGGCTCATTTTTATTGATCACTTTGAGTTTTTTGTAGATTTTAGTTATTTATGCTTTGTGAGATTTGTAACAAGCAAATATCTTTTCCTGTCTTAGGACAAAGCATTTTTCTTGTTGTATCCTTAGCTGTGCAGAAGCTTTTCTGTCCAATTAAGTTCCATTTGTTTATTTGTGTTGTTGAGAGCACTGTTAAAGTCTTCTTCATAAAATTTTTCCCCAAGGTGACAGCCTCAAGAATTTTTCCCACACATTCTTCTAGGATTTTATCATTTTATATCTTAGATTTAAATCTTTTATTCATCTTGAGTCAATTTTTTTAAATGGTGAAGGGTGGAGGTGCACTTTCAGTCTTTTACATGTGGTTATCCAGTTTTCCAAACACCATTTATTGAATAGGGCTCTTTCCCCAAGTAAATGCTTTTGTTTGGTTTATCAAAGATCAGATGTCTATAAGAGATTGGTTTGATCTCTTTGTTTTCTATTTGATTCCATATGTATGTTTGCTTTTTTTCTGGTTCCATACAGAACAAAGTACTATTTTTTCCAGTTATTCAAAATATGATTTTCATATTTTAATATGGATTGCATTGAATCCTTAAATTGCTTTGGATAGTGTAGATATTTTAACAATGTTGATTCTCCCCAGCCAAGAGCATGGTATATTCTTCTATTTGTTAATGTCTTCTACTGTTGCTTTCTTAGAGTTTCATAATTCTCTTTGTAGAGGTCCTTCACTTCTTGTGTTAGGTATATTCCTAGGTATTTCATTTTCTATAAAGCTACTGTGAAGGGAATTTTATCTTTGATTAGCTCCTCAACTTGGCTGTGATTGGCATATACAAAGGTTGCTGATTTGTGCATAATGATTTTATACCCTGAGACATTACTGTTTCTTGATCACTTCTAGGTGTCTTGTGGTTGAGTATCTGTGGTTCTCTAACTATGAGATTATATCATCAGCAAAGTGTGTGAGTTTAATGTCCTCTGCTATCATTTGGAGACCCTTTGTGTGTTCCTCTTGCCTCACACTGCATTAGATAGAAACTCCAGCACGACACTGAATACTAGTGGTGATAGAGGACATCCTTGTCTGGTTCTAGTTCTCAGTGGAGCAGCTTTCAGTTTTACTCCTTTCAGTGTGATGTTAGCTGTGGGTTTCTCATAAATGACTTCAATCAGTTTAAGAAATGTGCCACCTATATCCATATTCTTAAATGTTCTTATTATAAAAGAATACTGAATTTTATCAAGTGCTTTTTCTGCATCTATCAAAAGGAGTATATCGAACCTTGTTTTTCCTTCTATTGGTATGATGAATTACATTTATGGATTTGCATATGTGAAACAAGGCTTGCATTCTGGAATGAAGCCTACTTCATAATGATGTATAATTTTTTTTAATATGTAGCTTTAATCTATTAGCTAAAATTTAGTAGAGTATTTTTGTATCTATATTCATTAGTGAAATTGGTCTATAGTTCTCTTTTTTATTTGGGTCCTTTCCTGGTTTTAGTATCTGGGTATCTTTTGCTTCATAAAACATGCTGGGGAAGGTTCCTTCCTTCTCAATGTTTTGAAATAGGTTCTACAGGATAAGTACAAACCCATTTTTGAAGGTTTGATACAATTAAGGTGTAAAGCCATCTGGTCCAGGACTTTTTGTTGTTATTGTTGTTGTTGTTAGAGCCTTTTTTATTGTATCTTCAATCTCAGTGGTTGATACTGGTCATTCAAGAATTAATAAGAAAAACAGAAAGGAGATTTAAAATATGGATGAACAAACAATAAGTGGAATTGCCAATAAAGTGGAAAAACAGAATAAAAAATGGACAAAAGATATGAAGAATATAGAAAAGATATAGTAGAGGTTAATGACTTAAAGGAGTCAATCAGAGAATGGAAAGATGCAGTAGAAAGCATCAGTAACCTATCAGACCATGTAGAAGAAAGAATATTAGAGATAGAGGATATAGCTTTGGAGCTAATTCAGGCAGTTAAGAAAGACGAAGATAGTCACTTCCGACTGGTCAATGGAATAATACAACTACAGGATTTTTCAATTCTAATTGTTTATGCACCCAGCTTAAATGTTGCCAGATTTATGAAATAGACTTTGATTGGTCTAAGTAATGTGATTGCCTATAAAATTATAATAGCTTGGGACTTTAACACCCCTCTGGCAGAAATGGATAGATCCTCCAAACAGAAACTAAACAAAGATATAAGGGACTTAAATGCAACCCTAGAACAAATGGGCATAATAGACCTATACAGAACACATGATCCCAAAGCTAAGAAATATGTGTTCTTTTTGTCAGCCTGTGGAGTATACTCCAAAATAGCTTATATCCTATGTCATGAATCAAATATCAATAAACTTAAAAGGACTGTTTCTTCTGAGACCATAAAGCAATAAAGTTGGAACTCAACTCCAACAAAAATTTTCATCCTCTCTCAAAGGCATGGGATCAAATAATCTTATGCTGAATGGCAGCTGGTTTAAAGAAGAGGAAAAGAAGAAGTTATTAAATTCCTCAAACATAATAGCAAGGAAGCTACAAGTTACCAAAAACTGTGGAATACTGTAAAAAGAGTCCTAAGAGGAAAATATATCACATTAGATACTTACATAGGTAAAACAGAAAGAGAGCACATCAACAACCTAATGAACCATCTTAAGGAAGTGAAAATAAAAATGCAATCCAATCCCAAACATAGCAAAAGAAAAGAAATAAAAAAATTAAATCAGAAATAAATGAAATGGAAAACACAAATATCATTCAGAAAATGCTTTCATATGAGCTAAAACCCAGTTATAGCACAAGAAATGGGGAAAGGGGGAAGGGAGGAAAGGGGATGGGGGAGGAGGGGTGGAGGGAGGGTGATTGGTGGGATCACACTTATGGTGCATCTTAGAACGGTACAAGTGAAAATTACTAAATGCAGAATATAAATGTCTTCATATAGTGATTAGAAGGTCATGAAGGCTATGTTAAATAGTTCAATAAAAATATTTCAAATTGTATATGAAGTCAGCACATTGTGCTACATGATTGCACC
>CAUYON010102152.1:0-10438 GCA_963573935.1 Arctocebus calabarensis | reverse complement strand
GTAGCTTGTGTCTTCATTGTTGTTTTGCTCAAGGAAGTTAATGATTTCCTATTTTATTTCTTCCTGCACCCAACTGTCATTCAACAGAAGGTTGTTTAATTTCCATGCCTTTGTGTGGGGTTGAACGTTTTTGTTGGAGTTAAGTTCTACCTTTAGTGCCTTGTCATCTGAGAAAATACAAGGTAAAATTTCAATTCTTTTGATTCTGTTGAGGTTTTTTTTTGTGTGTCCTTGGATATGATCAATTTTGTAGAATGTTCCATGGGGGCAATGAGAAGAATGTCTATTCTTTTTTTTTTTGAGACAGAGCCTCAAGCTGTCACCCTGGATGGAGTGCTGTGGCATCACAGCTCACAGCAACCTCCAGTTCCTGGGCCCAAGCGAGTCTCGTGCCTCCACCTCTCAAGTAGCTGGGACTACAGGCACCCACCACAATGCCTGGCCATTTTTTGGTTGCAGCTGTCATTGTTGTTTGGTGGGCCCAGGCTGGATTCAAACCTGCCAGCTCATGTGTACATGGCTGGTGCCTTAGCCTGTTGAGCTACAGGCATCGAGCCAGAATGTATATTCTTTATCTTTGGGATGGAGTGTTCTATATGTGTCTATCAAGCACAGTTGTTCTTGGGTCTCATTTAAGTCCCTTATATCCATGTTTAATTTCTGTTTAGAGGATCTGTCCAGCTCTGTAAGAGGAGTGTTAAAGTCCCCTGTTATTATGGTATTATAGGATAGATATCATATTGCTCAGACTGAGTAAGGTCTGATTCAAGAATCTTGGAGCATTTAAACTAGGTGCATAAATATTTAGAATTGAAACATCTTGTTGTATTTTTCCCTTGACCAATATAAAGTGACCACCTTTGTCTTTTTTGAGTTTAGATGCTTTAAATCCACATGTATCAGAAAATAAGATTGCTACTCCTCTTTTCTTCTGAATTCTATTTGCCTGAAAAATTGTCTTCCAACCCTTAACTTGGAGTTTTGTCTTTTGAAGCTAGGTGTGTTTCCTGCAGACAACAAATGGATGGCTTGTGTTTTTTAATCCAGTCAGCCAGTCTATGCCTCTTCAGTGGGGAATTCAAGCTATTAACATTTATTGAGATAATTGATAAGTGTGGTAGTGTTCTGTTTATCTTATTTTGTTAAGAGTCCATTGCTTAGTTTTATCTTTTGCATCAGCATGGAAGTTAGGCTGATTAGTTTCTGAGTTCTTACTTTGCTGTTGATCCATTGTGATGGTTAGTGTGTAGAGCAGGATGAAGTATTTTCTGTAGAGCTGGTCTGCTGGCAAATTTCCTCAATGTTTGTATATCAGTAAATGATTTGATTTCTCTGTCAATTTTAAAGGTTAGCTTAGCAGGATGTAGAATTCTTGGCTGGAAATTGTTCTGTTTAAGTAGATTAAAGGTAGATGACCATTGTCTTCTTGCTTGGAAAGTTTCCTTAGAGAAGTCTGTAGTCACCTTCATGGGTTTGCCCCTATAGGTCAACTGGCCCTTACTCCTAGCAGCTTGCAGAATCTTTCCTTTTTTTTGACTTTGGACAGGTTCATCACAATGTCTTGGAGAAGCTCCATTAGAGTTGAGGTGACCTGGGGTCTGATATCCCTCTGAAAGGAGTGTGTCAGAATCTTTGGTGATATTTGGGAAATTTTCATTTATAATATTTTCTAGTATAGCTTCCACTCTCCTGGGGCATTTTTCTTCCCCTTCCGGGATACCTATGTTCATGTGTTTGTATGTTTGAACACGTCACAAAGTCCTGTAATTCTGTCAGTGAACGTTCTGCTTTCTCTCTTTTCCTTTCTGCCTCTTTAACTATATGAGTTATCTCAAGAGCTTTGTCATCTACCTCCGAAATTCTTTCTTCTGCATGTTCTAATCTGTTGTCGATATTTTCTTTTGCATCTTTAAGTTCCCTAATTGACTGCTTCAGTTCTTTCAGCTCTGCTATGTCCTTTCCATATTCTTCGTATCATTTATCTCTTACTTGATTCTGTTTTTGGACTTCCTTTTGGTTATTTTCTACTTTATCAGCAGTTTCCTTGATTGTTTCCTTCATTTGCTTCATTGTTTTCGTCATCTGTATTCTAAATTCCCTTTCTGTCATTTCTAACATTTCTTTATAGGTGGAATCCTCTGTAGTAGCTACCTCACAGTCCCCTGGTGGGGGTGGGGGGTGTTGCTCTGGACTGGTTTTCATGTTGCCAGGAGTTTTATGCTGATTCCTCCTCATGAGTGACTTCTTTTATCTGTTTCCTTCTCCTAATTTTCCTTTCACTTCCTCTTGCTCTTTAAGTTGCTGTGCCTCTGGACTAGGGTTTTGATGAGTCCTTTTGGTCCTATACCAAAAGCTTCTATATAGCTTCCACTCTCCTGGGGCATTTTTCTTCCCCTTCTGGGCTACTGATGAGAAGATTGAAGAGGAAGAAGGGGGGAAAAAAAGAAAAAAAAAAGAGAAAGGAGAGGGGGGTGAGTAAAAGGGAATATTTCCAAACAGAAGAGAGGCACAGAAAGAGGGAGACAGGAGCAAAATAGGTGTACAGTAGGGTTCTTTGACCCAACCTTAAAAAATTCCAACTTCTGGGGGTGCCACATCGGGTGATTTCCTTGGGGGTCAGCAACTCTTTGCCAGCCTGTTTGGACACAGTACCCCACCTCCACCAAGTAGAGAGGAAAGACAGAAATGCTATAAATCAAACCAAAACAAGCAAACAGAAAACTTTACAGGATAAAATTGGGGGAAAAAACCCCACCTAATAGGGGTAGAAACACTAGCAAAATGAAGTTCTAATTGTTGAAAAAGGCAATAATGGAAAATTATATTTAAACTAGAAAAATGAAGAAAGAAAAGAAAGAAAAGAAAAATCTATAGGGAAAATGTTGAAATTAAAAAACAAAACAAAACAAAACACAAAACCAAAAATAAGCAGTACATATATCTTGCTGGATATTGTGTGGGGAACAGGTAATCTTCTGCGGTGTGAGATGTTAAGCACAGGGTTAGGGTTAGGGTCCGAGATTAGCTGTATGAGATGGAGACTGGAAGCCTCTGCTGGTTTTTCAAACCCTGCAGAGTGGAGAGCGTAAATCTCTCCTTAGCCCACGTAAAAGGGACTTTACACTGCTAACCTTGGCTAGGCAGAAGCTTTCCCAGGAAAGCACTTGTTGCTGGGATCAGTCCTGAAGTGGCTATCCACTTACCCAGTGTGCCAAAACCAGTCTCACTCTATGCTCCTGAGAGCCACGGCTGTAAGGCGTCTCCGTCCCTGCCTTTAGGCTGCTCAGTCACTAGATTACTCACTCCTGCCCAATCCTTGCTCTGTAAGGGAGGAGGTTACTGGGGCAGTTCTCCCACAATGGTTCCGCAGCCCCCACAGCCAAACACTATTAACTCTGTCTGGCTCAGTGGCTCAGTCTGGGGCCCTAGACAACACTTAAAGTCCTCTTCACTCTTGCCCAAGTTCTCCCAAGGTAGTTCAACTGAGTATCAAGTCCAAAAAAACCAAAACAGCTCACAGGTAAGGCCTTTCCAGTTTGCAATCTCACTGCTGCTGTACTTATAGCTGCCGGCGGGATTAGACTGACCCAACACATGCAACCACTTGCCAGTTCTCCATTGCTTTTGTCCTCTTCATGGGGTCTAAGTCTCATGCTGACTCCCTGTGTCCCCAAAGGGATGTTTCAGGGCAGATCCCACCAGCCAGAGATGCCTGGAGTCTTCTTTCCCCAGAGTCACTGTGCCCAATTGCAAGGAAGCTGTTACTTGGCCACCATCTTGCTCTGGAAGCCTATAAATGGGATTGTTTGCTCTTTTCTTTCTTTCTTTTTTTGAGACAGAGTCTCACTATGTTGTCCTTGGAGAGTGCCATTGTGTCACAGCTCATAGCAACCTTAAACTCATGGGCTTAAGCAAATCTCTTGCCTCAACCTCCCAAGTAGCTGGGGCTACAGGCGCCTACCACAATGCCTGGCTACTTTTTTGTTGCAGTTCAGCCAGGGCCGGGTTTGAACATGCTACCCTTGGTATATAGGGCCAGCATCCTACTCACTGAGCCACAGGTGCCACCCTGTTTGCTTTTTGTTTATTAGTTTGAATTCTCTGTTGATTCCAGTTATCAAACCCTTTGTGAGATTCGTAGCATACAATTATCTTCTCCCATTCTGAAGGCTGTCTATTGCCTTAGTTTTTTTTTTTTTTTTAATGTAGAGACAGAGTCTTAATTTGTTGCCCTCAGTAGAGTGCTATGGCATCAGAGCTTACAGCAACATCCAAGTCCTGAGCTTAGGCAATTGTCTTGCCTCAGCCTCCCGAGTAGCTAGGACTACAGGTGCCGGCCATAATGCCCAGCTATTTTATTGCAGTTTGGCTGGAGCTGGGTTTGAAACCACCACCGTTGGTATATGGTGCCAGCATCCTTCCTTTGAGCCACAGGCCCTGTCCTCTATTGCTTTAGTTGTTATATCCTTAGCTGTGAAGAAGCTTTTTAGCTTGATCACGCCCTATTTATTTAGTTTTGGTGTTGCTGCAATTGCACCTCACAGTCTTGTTCATAAAATCTTTTCCCAGGTTGATATTGTCAAGAGTTTTCCCCATACTTTCTTCTAGAATTTTTATTGTTTCATGTCTTAAACTTCAATCTTTTATCCAGTGAGAATCAGTTTGGTAGGTGGTGAGAGGTATGGGTTCAGTTTCAGTGAAAAAAAAAATTATAGTCTCATTTTGTCACCCTCTGTAGAGTGCTATGGCATCATTGCTCATAGTAGCCTCCAATTCTTGGGCTCAAGTGATTCTCTTGCCTGTCTTCCATGTAGTGGGGACTACAGGTGGCTGCCTAGCTATTTTTACAGACAGGGTCTCTCTCACTCAGGCTGATCTCAAATTCCTGGGCTCAATCCACCCGCTTTGTCCTCCCAGAGTGTTAGGATTATTTGTGTAAGTGACCACACCTGAGTGGAAAAAAAAAATTCTTAAATGAAGAAATTCATTTTTACTGGCATCAAGGACCACTGACGACTAATTGAGAACTACTATTTCATTGAGGATGTAAAGGTACTAAGCTGTTAAAACCAAAGTTCACTGTTTTTGGCTACATTATTGACTGAATATTGACTATAAATTTGACTGTGTTTTCAAACATTAAACTATTATAATTTTTAAAAAGTTTAACTTTTAATATTACATACTTACAAAACAAAAATTATGTTTATGCTTTGGGAAATTATGCAAAAAGCTATGTTGTATTTTTTTTAAATTCAAGGTGAAGTACAATTTTTCTATTCAACCATTACTGGAAAGCATTTTCATAGATTTCTTGAAATACATAATGCAGTATCTTACCAGATCTCAGATGTTTTAGTACTATTTAAGCATTATTTTAATTTTACAAAAGTCTTTGGTAGTTGAGTTGGTTACTATTTCTAAAGTACTGCTTGATTTACTAGCTTGTAAACATTTTTATTTGAATGTAAAAAAATAGTAAATGCTTTAAAATGTACAAGTGGGTGTGTTAGTAATTTTGGTCTTCTCTTTTCCATTTTAGTTCTGAGATTGTTAGTCTCACCTTTGTTTTCTCTAAGTGTTAAAGAGTGGAATTCCAATAGTCTTTAAATCGTAGGTTCTAACTGCTAATGAAAACATTTCTCATTACTTCTAACAGAGGCAATAACAAGACCTCAGTGATTAGAGTCTTGACTGGTGGAAGTAACCTTTTAATCTCCACATCATAATTCTGGTTGTTTTTTTAACTTTATAATTTATATTCTTGATACTAATACTTAAAGTGAAAATTCCATTTTCTGGGAGATAATGGGGGCATTAGTTTATTCTATAATACTGTAATGTGGTGAAGGTGAACAATAAAGGAAGGTATCTCCATCAATTCCTCTATGTATGTCATGCTCACTCTTCCTTCAAGATGTTTTGTTTATTAGCCAAGACCATCTCACTACGATTGACATTGTGGACCAGCATCAGTCCACATATTAAATATTAGTGAAACTTAATTCACATTTTTTTTTTTTTTTTTGAGACAGAGTCTCACTTTGTTCCTCTGGGAAGAGTGCTGTGGTGTCACATCTCACATCTACCTCAAACTCTTCAGCTTAAGTGATTTTCTTTCCTCAGTCTTCCAAATAGCTGGGACTATAGGCGCCTGCCACAATGACCAGCTATTTTTAGAGGCAGTGTCTCACTCTTGCTCAGGCTGGCTTCAAACAAGTGAACTCAGACAATCCACTCGCCTCAGACTCCCAAGTGCTGGGGTTATAGGTGTGAGCCACCATGATCTGCCCAATTTATCTTTCCTCCATGAAAAACTAATACATAGTAAAACTTCTAATATTTTCTTCCAGTAACCCCACATATCATCTTGCCTGCTTATACAAGTCACTTTTGAGACAAATAGCAAACAACATAAACCATGCTCTTAGGAGCAATAATGGTCCATGGTTTCTCTACCACCCCTGCCAAACAAGTGAAAAAAAGAAATGAAGCTTGGAGTGGTGGCACAAACTTATAGACCCCCAGTACTTTGGAGGGTGAGGCAAAAGGATGGCTTAAGCTCTGAATTCTGGGCCATAGTGCCCTAGGCTGATTGGGTATCCACACTAAGTTCAGCATCAATATGGTAACCTCCTGGCAGTGAGGGACCATCATATTGGCTGAGGAGGGTGAGCTAGACCAGGTCAGAAATGCAGGTCAAAACTTTCCTGCAGATCCCTAGTAGGATCATGCCTGTGAATATCTGCTATACTCTAGCCTGGGCAAAATAGCCAGACCCTGTCTTTTATTTATTTATTTATTTTTTTGAGACAGAGCCTCAAGCTGTCACCCTGGATAGTGCTATGGCATCACAGCTCACAGCAACCTCCAATTCCTGGGCTCAAGCGAGTCTCCTGCCTCCGCCTCCCTAGTAGCTGGGACTACAGGCACCCACCACAAGGCCTGGCCATTTTTTGGTTGCAGCCGTCATTGTTGTTTGGCGTGCCCGGGCTGGATTCGAACCGCCAGCTCAGGTGTACGTGGCTGGTGCCTTAACCTGTTGAGCCACAGGCGCCGAGCCCCTGTCTTTTATTTAAAAAACAATAAACAACAGCTTGGTTTCTGTAGCTCAAGCGGCTAAGGCGCCAGCCACATACATCAGAGCTGGTGGATTCGAATCCAGCCCGTGCCTGCCAAATAACAATGATAACTGCAACCAAAAAATAGCTGGGTGTTGTGGTGGGTGCCTGTAGTTCCAGCTACTCAGGAGGCTGAGGCAAGAGAATTGCTTAAGCCCAGGAGTTGGAGGTTGCTGTGAGCTGTGACTACACAGCACTCTACGCAGGGGAATAGCTTGAGGCTGTGTCTCAAAAACAAAAACAAAAACAAACAAACCCCCCCAAACAAAGAAATGGGTTTAAGCCATGTCACCATACTTTGAAAGATTCTAGCAGCTCATTAGAAGAATCCATATACATGAAGGATAGTTCTTTCTACATTCAAATGGAAAACAAAAGCACTGGTAAGTAAAATGCCCCAACACTGGAAGAGTTTCAAATCAGATTCTAGGGCAGCTGATATTTATTTTCATTTGAAGCTCTAATTGCAAAACCTATTTATTGAAAATTTTGCCTTGATTTTATTTTCCTGTATAGTTTAAGCCCTTTTACGTTAGATCTTTGTTGTTTCTGGGTCAATAATTTGGCCAGATTATGTACTAGGCAGTAAGCATTGTCAGAAATCAGGTCAGTCTTTTGGTATCTTGCTGATTGAAAAGGATAGGTCACCGGGGACTGTACACAATGCATATTATTCAGTTTTGAGACGGTTTGTTGCCAACATCTCTTTAATCAGGATATAAACTAGGGCTGACATACAAGCCCCACCTAGTGGCAATTTTAAGAAAAGCAGGTTAAAGTTAAAATGCTCCCACCCAAATAATCTCCATGTCTCAAACTCCTTGTAAAGACAAGTTACTAGTTATTTGCCTGAAATTCTCATTCAGGGAATAAAATCATTGAAAGTGAAGTCCCTTACTCAGTGACTCTCAATCACTGAAGAATTTATTTAAAACCAAGAGAATGCCTTGGTAAGTTCATTTGAAATGCAGATTCTTAAGCCCTGTCCTACAGAATCTGAGTTAGTAGGTGTGGGACAGTACTGATTTTAACAGAGACTCCCACCTGGAGACAGACTTTTCAAAGTGCATCAGGTGTGGGACAGTACTGATTTTAACAGAGACTCCCACCTGGAGACAGACTTTTCAAGTGCATCAGTGCATATTGTAGCTGAGCAATTCTTCACCCCTTTTTGCAGTCTGCTTATATAGAAGAGCGAGTGTCTATGGCTCCGCGCCTATAGCTCAGTGGCTAGGGCACCAGGCACATACACTGAAGCTGGTGGGTTCAAATAAAGCCTGGGCCTGCCAAACAACAATGACAACTACAACCAAAAAATAGCTGGGCGTTGTGGCAGGTGTCTGTAGTCCCAGCTACTTTGGAGGCTGAGGCAAGAGAATTGCTTAAGCCCAGGAGTTGAACGTTGCTGTGAGTTGTGATACAATGGCACTTATCCAGGGCAACACCTTGAGACTGTCTCAAAAAAAAAAAAAAAAAAAAAAAAAAAAGAAAAGAAAAAGGACTGACTATATAATGGAGGTAGTAGCAAACAATTTGGAGACCAAATGAGGCTTCATAGGCTATTGATAGTGGACTCAAGATCCAGAAGGGAGCTGGCCGGGTGCAGTGGCTCATACCTGTAATCTCAGCACTCTGGGAGGCGGAGGTAGGTGGATTGCCTGAACTCAGGAGTTTGAGACCAGCCTGAGCAAAAGTGAGATCCCGTCTATAAAATAGCTGAGTGTTGTGGCAGGGGCTTGTAGTCTAGCTACTTGGAAGGCTGAGGCAAGAGATTCACTTAAGCCCAAGAGTATGAGGTTGCTGTGAGCTGTTATGCCACAGCACTCTACTAGGGCAACAAAGTGAGACTCTGTTTAAAAAAAAAAAAAAAAAAAAAGACCCAGAAGCGATAAAGAGATATCTGGACTAATTCTTAACCTCAATTAAGTTGGAGATATATTAGCCAAGACAGAAGGCTATTGTTTTTTCCTAAAATAGAGACACAGTCTGGCTATGTTGCCCAGGCCAAATTATAGCCACTGTGACCTTGTACTCCTGGGCTCAGCCTCTTGAGTAGTGATCCTCCTCTCTCAGCCTCTTGAGTAGCTGTACTGCAGGTATATACCATCATGCCCAGCTAGAAGGCTCTTACAAAACTATTTTAGTTTGAAATAAAGACTTCTATTTTTAAAGAATCTTCCTTGGTAAGGTATTCTAATACAGTTTTTAAGATATTTTTTTCAGTCTGTTAAGTTATTCTTTTTTTTTTTTTTTTGAGCAGAGTCTTACTATGTGGCCCTTGGTAGAGTACCATGGCATCACAGTTCACAGCAACCTCAAAACTCTTAGGCTTAAGCGATTCTCTTGCCTCAGCCTCCCAAGTAGCTGGGACTACAGGTGCCCGCCACAACACCCAGCTATTTTTTTGCTGTAGTTATTGTTGTTGTCTGGCAGACTCAGGCTGGGTTCAAACCTGCCAGCCCTGGTGTAGGCGGCTGATGCCCTAGCTGCTCAGCTATAGGTGCCGATCCTTAAGATAGTTTATTCTAAGTATTCTCAAAGTATCTTCTAATTTCCTTCCCTGTTATCACCAAGACTAAATGTCAGAGTAATTCTGTTTTAATTCATTGATATAATAAATGATTCCATAATTCACGGAACAAATTAATTTTAAATGACTTTGGTCTTTGATCTTATATTAATAGGAGACAAGAGCAATATAAGGAAGTAAGTTTACACTTCTTGGGGACCTGGTGCGAGTACCGGGCTACACCTTTTACATGCAGTAAAATTAATGTACTGATGCAACCTCTTTATGAAGTTAAGTATTCTCTCTACAAAAGAGTAAATGAGGGCAGCGCTTGCGGCTCAGTGGGTAGGATGCCAGCCCCATATACTGGGGGTGGCGGGTTTGAGCCCGGCCCCGGCTACCTAAAACAGCAACAACAACAAAAAAAGTCGGGTGTTGTGGTGGGTGCCTGTAGTCCTAGCTACTCGGGAGACTGAGGCGAGAGAATCGCTTAAGCCCAAGAGTTGGAGGTGTCTGAGCTGTAATGCCATGGCACTTTACTGAGAGCGACAAAGTGAGACTCTGTCTTCAAAAAAAAAAAGAGTAAACGAGCCATCAAAGAGACTTGTTTATATGTCCAGGCTCACAGAGCTAGCATGTGTTATAGTAAGTATATCTGATCTTTGTCCCAGGTTCCTGACACAGAGCTCCTTACCTAAAACCCTGGGAATTTTCTGATGAATGTCTTCTTATTCTTAACAAGCCCCTTTCTATGATCACAACAGTTTATGCGAATGAGGTTACTCAGGATTGGGCTGCTTACCACAAA
>CAUYON010102149.1:0-19040 GCA_963573935.1 Arctocebus calabarensis | reverse complement strand
CCATTTCCTATGCCTAGGTCAATTTCTTGTGAATTTCCTAGGCCTCAATTCCATGAATGGACCATATCCATTCATTGATACATTCATTCACCTTGCCCCTGGCAGAAGGGACTGTATTCATTCGTTTCCTGGCCAAGGAACCCATACACCTATATATACCCTGAGACTAAAAGGCCTAAAGGAGACGGGGAAAGACCGGAAGAGAAACGGAGAGAGCTTCTCTCTCCCCACTTGAATTCTCTCCCTCTACCTGAAGCTTTAGTGTTTTCTGTATTTTTTTCTGTAAATAAATTCTGTCTTACCACTAGGGGGTGGGGGGAAGAAATAATGTAATGAAGGATAATAAAATACATGTATTTACAATAAAAAAAAAATGCACTCGTTATATAAACCTTGCCTGGCATTTGAGCTGTATAGTAAAAGGTGGATAGGTTTAAGCAACAGACTTGGTGAGTAATGTTGCTTTCACTAACTTATTTACATGCAAACCATATTTAGTCATTATATATGAGGGCGTTTACAATAAAGGCACATTTAAAATAAAACAGACGAAATTAAACTTAGCACACAGGCTCAGACTATATATAGAATTAAATCTGAGTGGATCATGGACAGAAATCCATGCTAAGATCTTTTAGTGAACGTCTTTGTGAATTTTTTTTTTTTTTTAAATTAAGGTATGATTTACATTTACTCTTTTACAAGTATATAGTTTGGAGTAACAGCTTCCTTGCAACTGGGCACAGTGAGACTGGGGAGAAAAGACTTCAGGCATCTCTGGCTGGTGGGACCTGACCAGAAACATCCATCCCTTTGGGGGACACAGTGAGTCACCAAGAGACTTCTGGACCCCAGAGGACAAAGCAGTGGAGAACTGGCAAGTGATTGTGTGTGTTCGTTTGGTCTAATGCCGCTGGCAGCTGTAAGGACAGCAGCAGTGAGGTTGCAAATTGGAAAGGCCTTAACCTGTGAGCTGTTTTGCTTTTTTTTGGATTTGGCACTCAGTTGAATTATCTTGGGAGAAGCTGGGTAAGAGTGTGAAAGACTTTAAGCATTGTTTAGGGACCTAGACTGAGCTGCTGAGCCTGATGGAGCCACACAGAACCATTGTGGGAGAACTGCTCCAGCAAGCTCTGCCCTCATAGTTGCACAGCATGGATCCGGCAGGAGACCTTGGGCAAGTAATCTAGTGACTGAGCAGCCTAAAGGCAGGGAACGAGATGCCTTACAGCCTTGGCCCTCAGGGTCATAGAGTGAGACCGGTTTTGGTACATTGGTCTTCTCATCCTTCTGGTCCTATAACAAAAGGACTCACTGAAACCCTAGTCTGGAGGCATGGTAACTTAAAGAGCAAGAGGAAGTAAAAGGAAAATTAGGGCAAGGCAACAGATACAAGAAAACACTCATGAGGAAGAATCAGCAGAAAAATCTTGGCAACATTAAAAACCAGTCCAGAGCAAACACCTCAAGGGAACAGGAGGTAGCTACTGCAGAGTAGTCCATCGATAAAGAAATGTTAGAAATGACAGAAAGAGAATTTAGAATATAGATGATGAAAACAATGAAGGAAACAGTAGAAGATAACTGAAAGGAAATCCAAAAACAGAATCAAGTAAGAGATGAATGGTATGAAGAATACAGAAAGGATATAGCAGAGCTGAAGGAACTCAATCAGGGAACTCAAAGATGCAATGGAAAGTATCAGCAACAGACTTGACCATGCAGAAGAAAGAATCTCAAAGGGAGAGGACAAAGCTCTTGAGAAAACTCAAGATAGTTAAAGAGGCAGAAAAGAAGAGAGAGAAAGCAAAATGTTCACTGACAGAATTATGGGACTTTATGAAACATTCAAACAGACGAGTTATAGGTATCCCAAAAGGGGAAGAAGAATTCCCCAGAGGAATGGAAGCCATACTACAGAATAGTATAAATGAAAATTTCCCAAATATCACCAAAGATTCTAATACACTCCTTTCAGAGGGGTATTGGACCCCACGTTACCTCAACTCTATCTGAGCTTCTCCAAGACACACTGTGATGAACCTGTCCAAAGTCAAGATGAAAGAAAACATTCTACAAGCTGCCAGGAGTAAGTGTCAGTTGACCTACAGGGGCAAATCCATCAAGGTGACTACAGACTTCTCCAATGAAACTTTTCAAGCCACAAGACAATGGTCATCTACCTTTAATCTATTTAACAGAACAATTTCCAGCCCAGAATTCTATATCCTGCTAAGCTAAGCTCTAAAATTGACAGAGAGGCTGGGCACCTGTGGATCAACGGGCTAAGGCGCCAGCCACGTACACCTGAGCTGGCGGGTTCGAATCCAGCCCAGACCTGCCAAACAACAATGGTGGCTGCGACCAAAAAAATGGCCGGGTGTTGTGGTGGGCGCCTGTAATCCCAGCTACTTGGGAGGCAGAGGCAAGAGGCTCGCTTGAGCCCAGGAATTGGAGGTTGCTATGAGTTGTGATGCCACGGCATTCTATCCAGGGTGACAGCTTGAGGCTCTGTCTCAAAAAAAAAATAAAATTGACAGAAATCAAATCACTTACTGATATACAAACAGTGAGGATTTCACCACAAGAAATACTCCAACCTGTTTTACACACTGACCATCATAATGGATCAACAGCAAAAGAACTCAGAAATTTAAGGACAGAACCTAACTTCCACAATGATGCAAAAGATAAAACTAAGCAATGGACTCTCTCACAAATTACGATGAATAGAACACTACCACACTTATCAATTATCTCAATAAATGTTAATGGCTTGAATTCCCCACTGAAGAGGCATAGATTGGCTGATTGGATTAAAAAACACAAGCCATCCATTTGCTGTCTGCAGGAAAGACACCTAGCTTCAAAAGACAAATTAAAATCCTGAGTGAAGGGTTGGAAGACAATTTTTTAGGCAAACAGAATTCAGAAGAAAAGAGGAGTTGCAATCTTATTTTCAGATACATGTGGATTTAAAGCAAATAAATTCAAAAAAGACAAAGATGGTCACGGGAAAAATACAACAAGAAGACGTTTCAATTCTAAATATTTATGCACCAAACTTAAATGCTCCCAATTCTGGAAATAGATCTTACTCAGTCTGAGCAATATAACACCATAACAGGGGACTTTAACACTCCTCTTACAGAGCTGGACAGATCCTCTAAACAGAAATTAAACAAAGATATAAGGGACTTAAATGAGACCCTAGAACAACTGTGCTTGACAGAAGTGTATATAGAACACTCCACCCCAAAGATAAAGAATATACATCCCTCTCATCACCCTATGGAACATTTTCCAAACTTGATCATATCTTAGGACGTAAACCAAAACCTGAACAGAATCAAAAGAATGGAAATTTTACATTGTAGCTTCTCAGACCACAAGGCATTAAAGGTGGAACTCAACTCCCCTCCCGCCCCAAAATAAAGAAGCCCACACAAAGAAAGGCAAGGAAATTAAACAACCTTCTGTTGAAGGACAGTTGGGTGCAGGAAGAAACAAAAGAGGGAATCATTAACTTCCTTGAGCATAACAACAATAAAGATACAAGCTACCAAAACCTGTGGAATACTGCAAAAGCAGTTTTGAGAGAAAAATTTATTGCTTTAGAAGCCCACATTCAAAAAACAGAAAGAGAGCACATCAACAAACTCACAAGCTATCGTTTGAAAATGGAAAAAGAACAATCTAAGCCCAAATCCAGCAGAAAAAAAAAAAGAAACATCCAAAATTAAATCAGAGATCAATGAAATAGAAAATAAAAGCATCATTCAGAAAATTAATGAAACAAGGAGTTGGTTTTTTAAAAAAATAACTAAAACAGATAAACCTTTGGCCAGATTAACTTGAAATAGAAAAGTAAAATCTCTAGTAACCTCAATCAGAAATGATAAAGGGGAAATAACAACTGATGCCACAGAGATACAAGAGATCATCTCTGAATACTATCAGAAACTCTATGCCCAGAAATTTGACAATGTGAAGAAAATGGATCAATATTTGGAATCACACCCTCTCCTTAGACTTAAGCCAGGAAGAAATAGAGCTCCTGAACAGACCAATTTTAAGCACTCAGATTAAAGAAACAACAAAAAATCTCCCAACAAAAAAACACCCTGGTCTGGATGGCTTCACACCAGAATTCTATCATACCTTCAAGGAAGAGCTTATTCCCATACTGCAGAAATTATTCCAGAAAACTGAGGAGGAAGGAATCTTCCCCAACATGTTCCACAAAGCAAACATCACCCTGATACCAAAACCAGGAAAAGATCCAACTAATATGGAGAATGTCAGACCCATTTCACTCATGAATATAGATGAAATTCTCAAACAAAATCCTAGCCAATAGATTACAGCTTATCATCAAAAAAGCCATACATCATGATCAAGTAGGTTTCATCCCAGGGATGCAAGGCTGGTTTAACATACGAAAGTCCATAAACGTTATCCACCATATTAATAGAAGCAAAAACAAAGACCATATGATCCTCTCAATAGATGCAGAAAAAGCATAAAAGCCAGCATCCTTTTCTAATTAGAACACTAAAGAGTATAGGCATATGTGGCACATTTCTTAAACTGATTGAAGCTAGCTAATATTTTACTGAATGGAGTAAAACTGAAAACTTTTACTCTTAGAACTGGAACCAGACAAGGTTGTCCTCTGTCGTCATTACTATTCAACATACTGCTGAAATTTCTAGGTAATACAATTAGGCAAGACAAGGAAATAAAGGGCATCCAAATGGGAGCAGAGGAGGTCTAACTCTCCCTCTTTGTAGACGACAGAGAACCCCAAAGACTCAACCAGAAGATTCCTGCAAGTCATCAAAAAATACAGTAACATCTCAGGATATAAAAATCAATGCTCACAAGTCAGTAGCCTTTGTATACGCCAATAATAGCCAAGATGAGAGGCTAATTAAGGACACAACTTCCTTCACCACAGCTTCAAAGAAAATGAAATACCTAGGAATATACCTAACAAAGGAGGTGAAGGACCTCTATAAAGAAAATTATGAAACCGTAAGAAAGGAAATAGCACAGAATATTAACAAATGAAGAACATACCAAGCTCATGGCTAGGAAGAATCAACTTTTGTTAAAATGTCTATACTTCCCAAAGCAATTTACAGATTCAATGCCATCCCTATTGAAATATCAATATTGTACTTTCGAGACTTGAAAGTACAAAACGATTCTGCGTTTTGTATGGAACCAGAAAAAAACCCTGTACAGCTAAGGCAGTTTTTTAGTAATAAAAACAAAGCTGAGGGCATCAGCATATAAGATTTTAGGCTGTACTACAAGGCCATAGTGGTCAAGACAGCATGTAGCACAAAAATAGAGACATAGATACTTGGAATCGTATAGAAAACCAGGAAATGAAACTAACATTAAAAACTAACATCTTACAACCACCTAATCTTTGATAAACAAGAACATACCTTGGGGGAAAGACTCCCTATTCAATAAATGGTGCTCGGAGAACTGGATATCCACATGTAAAAGACTGAAACTGGACCCACATTTATCTTTCTCCACTCACAAAAATTGATTCAAGATAGATAAAGGACTTAAATTTAAGGCATTAAACAATAAAAATCCTTGAAGAAAGCAGAGGAAAAACACTAGAAGCTATGGGCCTGGGGAAAGATTTTATGAAGAAGACTGCCGTGACAACTGCAACAACAAAAATAAACAAATGAGACTTAATGAAATGGAAAAGCTTCCGTACATCTAAGGAGACAACAACCAAAGCAAATAGACAACCTACACAATGGGAAAGGATATTTGTATATTTTGAATCAGACAAAAGCTTGGTAACTAGGATCTATAGAGAACTCAAATTAATCCACACGAAAAAGCCAACAATCCCATATATCAAAGGGCAAGAGATATGAATAGAACCTTTTCTAAAGAAGACAGATGAATGGCTAACAAACACATTGAAAATTGCTCATTGTCCCTAATTATTAGAGGGAAATGCAAATCCAAACCACCCTGAGTTATCATGTAACCCCAGCAAGAATGGCCCACATCACCAAATCTCAAAACTGCAGATGCTGAGAGAAGGGAACACTTTTATACTGCTGGTGGGACTGCAAACTGATACAACCTTTTTGGAAGGAAGTATGGAGAACCCTTAAAGAACTCAGGCTAGACCTCCCATTTGATCCTGCAATCCCAGTCCTGGGCATCTACCCAGAAGGTAAAAAAATCCTTTTATCAAAAGGACACTTGCACTAGACTGTTTATTGCAGTTCAATTTACAATCGTCCAAATGTGGAAACAGCCTAAATGCCCACCAACCCAGGAATGGATTAACAAGCTGTGGTACATGTACACTATGGAATACTATTCAGCCATTAAAAAAATGGAGACTTGGCTCAGCGCCTGTGGCTCAACAGGCTAAGGTGCCAGCCACGTACATCTGAGCTGGCAGCTTTGAATCCAGCCCAGGCCCGCCAAACGACAACGGCTGCAACCAAAAAATGGCTGGGTGTTGTGGCGGGAGCCTGTAGTCCCAGCTACTTGGGAGGCAGAGGCAGGAGACTGGCTTGAGCCCAGGAGTTGGAGGTTGCTGTGAGCTGTGATGCCACGACACTCTACCCAGGGTGACAGCTTGAGGCTCTGTCTCAAAAAAAAAAAAAAAAAAAAAAGAAAGAAAGAAAAGAAAGAAAGAAAAAAAAACGGGAGACTTTATATCTTTTGTATTAACCTGCATGGAAGTGGAATATATTATTCTTATTAAAGCATCATAAGAATGGAGAACCATGAATCCTACGGACTCAATTTTGATATGAGGACAATTAATGACAATTAAAGACATGGTGGGGGTGGGAGAAGGGGAGAGCAGAGAGAGGAAGAATGAGGGAGGGGTGGGGAAAGGAAGAGCAGAGAGAGGGAAGGAGCGAGGGGGGTGGGGTCTTGGTGCGTGCCACACCTTTTAGGGGCAAGACACCAATGTCAGAGGGTCTTTACCTAACAAATGCAATCAGTGTAACCTGGTTTCTTGTACCCTCAATGAATCCCCAACAATTAAAAAAAATCCACAAAGATGTTCATTAAAACCCTATGACAATAACCCGAATGCCAACAGAGATGGCAGTTAATAGATAAAGTAGCCACAGAGGAATGCTGATGGTTATCACAAAGCAAATATGGTGACATGGTAAAATGCCCATGCTCCATTTCTGGGGAACAGAACCATATACAAACTGGTCCTAATGAGCCCACACTCACATCCAGGCACATTTACACATTCATGCAGGGTAAGAACCTGAGATGGTCCACTGTTGGCCGGCTGCCTCTTCCCACCCTGACCGGACCCTTCGAACAGCCCAGCTCACTCATCCACATACACTGGCCACGGGGACAGAGTCCCCACCACGTCTGACCAGGTGGCAGCAGCTGAGCAATGAGGATTTCAAACAGGATTGCAAGTGTGCATGAAACTAGAAACAGTGGGCAAACAGACCAAAACAATACTTTATTTAAAAAGTTTTATTTTGCAGATTTAGAAATTTGAGTTTTAATAACTGCAAAAGAAATTCAGTCAGACCTAGTGATTAACAGAATGTAGTGGTGTATTATCTAAACAGAAATCGTGCTGATGTGCCATAATAAATTGTCTATTAGTAAAAAAATACACTTTAGGGCACAGCATTGTATCACAAATTACAGTAGGGATACTTTGCAAGAATTTAATCAAACTAGAGAATTCTGAGTAACCGTATCTTTTAAATGCAGCACTTAAAAATGTAACAACTCTGTGCATTCTTTTTCTTAAAAAAAATGACCTTGTGTGTCATAGAAATGCTGCTTTATTGCTGCAGAGGTCAAAGTTCAAGGCTCAAGAGGTACAGGAGAGAATACAAAGGTAGTCTTTAGAAACTTGGTTTTGTTTATATATAAAAAAGGTAAAGTTTATAAAATTTACAAACCAAGAACAAAAGTGGTATGCACGTGTTATGTACAAGTATCCTTAAAACATCAAAATTTCCAAATGCATAGCCAAAAAGAACAGAAAACCACCACTGCTCCTTAAAAAAAAAATCCCAAATCACACCATTATTCTCTTTTTTGGTAGTATACATTTCTGAAACCACCAATCCACAATTTACTCAATCTTTTTCATGATACAGTATCTAGACACAAAAGCCATAAAAACTTTGTAATACACAGAGAGAATGATCTAAGAATTAAAAACATGAGGGTAAGGCATTCCTGCTGGTTAGTATGTCTGTGGTGGTGTGATGAATTGATAGATCCAAGGAGGCCATGGAACCAGTCTCACATGCTTTGGTGTCCTTCCCTAAGAAAATTGTGTGTTCATATACAATAAGTAATTGTCTTCACTTGACTCCCCTCCCCCCAAATTACAAATTCCCATTGCTGTACATTTCTGTTAAATCCACTATACTGGTTATATATTCCAGGTGTATTTAAAAAAAATGTGTACATATTACCTCATGCATAATAAAATAAAATGTGTACGTATGCTAGGCCAAAGCCATAAAGTTTGAAATAGTGTACTTTGGAAGGAACAGAACTCAAATGCACCCCCAATTTACCAGCTGGTATTTTAACGGAAATCAGTATGTGAAGTTAAGCAATGACCATAAAAAATTACAAAAATGACAAAGCAAAGTATCTTGGAACCTGTAGCCAACATCAACATTTCATCAATCACAAACATGCAGTTTGCAGCATGTTTCCTGACCATGGTTCAGGGGTGTGCTCACTAATCTTCAGCAGTTCAAACAAATGCTTAATACTAGCAAATTATAGTATCAATTCTAAGGAAAGTATAATACTTGATAGAGTGGTTCCATTTAGATTTAGTAAGTTTAACCCAGTTTCACATTATTTAATTAAGTTCCTATATTTTAAGAGTTAAAAGTGGTCAATCAGGACAGAAACACAGTTTGCTCCAACAAGGTAATTTGGATCTCCAGGAAGACACTTGTTTTGCCAGGTTTTAGGATCACCTATGAGAGAAAAAGAAGTTGATGTCACTTAAGAGTTGGTGAAACTGCTCTCACTAATGCTGTGCAATTACGGGGCAAATAACAGACATTTAAGGCAGTTTCCTTCTATTTCCTTAGCATATTGTACTTACATCAAAACTCACAGTGCTGTGTTTCAATGGAGACTTGCTGGCATACAGTTATCCAAAAGCTATTTCAGGTTTCTCAAGTCCATTGACCTTTTCTAAAAATGACTAAAAGGGCAACCATATGCCTGAGACAGTCCCAGTTTCCTTTGAGTCCACGTAATTATTATTTATTTAGAGACACGGTCTTGCTCTACTGGCTAGCTAAGAGAGCAATGGCAATGATCACAGCTCAGTGTAGCCTTGAACTCCTAGGCTCAAGTGATCCTCCTGCCTCAGTCTTCCTAGTAGCTGGGATTACAGGTGTGGATCACTGTGTCTGGTTAATTTAAAAATTCTGAATTTATTTTATTTAGAAACAGAGTCTCTAGCCATCACCCTGGGTAAAGTGCTATGGCATCAGAACTCACAGCAACCTCAAACTCTTAGGCTTAAAGTGATTCTCTTGCCTCAGCCTCCCAAGTAGCTAGGATTACAGGCACCCACCACAACGCCTGGCTATTTTTTGGTTGCAGTTGTCATTATTGTTTGGTGGGCCGGGGCTGTATTCGAACCCACCAGCTCCAGTGTATGTGGCCAGTGCCCTAGCTGCTTGAGCTACAGGCCCCGAGCCTTTGAATTCTTTTTAAATTAAAACCCCGGCTATTGCCCAGGTTGGCTCACACTCCGGCCTTAGCCTTGCGCAGTGCTGGGATTATAGGTGAGAGCCACTGTACCCGCCCACCTGATCATTAACGGCACCTGTCTGTCCTTCACTTTCAGAAGTCTGGACAATGACTATATGAGAACCCATTTGAGCTGAGTGTGAGAACACATTTCTCATCCTCAACTACAGATTAACAAGTGAAATCTCAATAATTCTGTGGAATCTGGTTCCTCAAGATCCCTTTCCCCCTCATTTAAAATAATTTTCTTTTTTTTGCAAGATCGGGGTTGCTCAACTCTGCTTTTGGCTACACAACTAAATCATTTGTGGAGCTTTAACAACTTGCTGACTGTAAATACAGGTCTCAGGCGTCTAGTTTTTTAATCAGCTCCCAGTGATCTCAGACCGGCAGCTACAGCTAAGAACCCCTGGTAGTGGGTCCTCAGCGTGACCAAAGCGAGGATGACCGTAGGTCTCTGTGACAACCAGGCCAGCTGAGCATCAACACAGCTGACTTCTGTTTTCCTGGTACAGCAGCTCTCAACTAGGAGCAATTCTGCCTCAGAGACATTTTTGGTGGTCACTGCCGGCACCCAGTTGGTAGAGGTCAGGGAGGCTGCTAATGCCCCACAATGAACAGCATTGAGTCTCTAACGCAAAAAAATATCTGGCCAAAATGTCAACAGTGTCAGCTGAGAATCCTGCCTACAGTAAGCTGTCCGTCACTGAAGCAGTACAGGGAATCACCAGCACTGCATAATGGAAACAGCATTTTAAGAAAGAGTGATTCAACTTTACAGATATATGTGGGCTTATGTATTTCTGCAGAGAACAAACTGTTCAAGCAATGAGATAAAAATTATGACAAGTCTTTGAAAGTAAATAAAAATATCTTTAGGTTCAAATTTCTTTCCAATATAGTAGTTTTTGTTCAAGTCAGTATTTATCAAAATCTACATAGACTTTGGGACAGAAATGTATAGTAGCAGAGTATTTTAAAGCCATACATATAGGACTATATAAAGATACATTTATTTTCTAGGTAAATATACTTAAATTTAAAACAGAAAAAATAAGCTGTTTCAATCTAACCAAACAACTTATGTTTCTACTGCATAATGAAAATAACAAAACATGGAAATCATTTATGTTTCACACAATATCTGAAAAAAGTCACTTATGACGTAGAAATTTATTTTAAGGATCCTCACTCTAACATGGTGCAGAGAACATGGAGATCTCATGCTACCACCTGACTTGCAGAAACACATCTTCAATTCGCTAATTCAAACTAGGATAATAAAAATGTTTCTTAGTGGAGTCCCTGAGGAAATAGCTTTAATATCTACTGTGTTAAAATTAATTTGTTATTTTTTTCCAGAAAATGGAGTACTTATAAATATGAGAAAATACGTATTTTTAAATAATTTTTATCTTGGGTAATACTAAAATATGCTATTATAATCATCATACTATAACCTTTATTTCATATTATACCAAAACAAAACTATATAATGCTCATCTTATAACAAATTTAGAAGAACTTTAAATTCTTAATTTTCTATATCAGATTCTCTTAAAAGTAATCTACATCAAAGATAAAGTTCCAATTGGTACCTGACTTAAGTCATTCAAGGAAGTGAAAAATGTGAAAATGCAATGGAAACTTTAAAATTATGATCTTAAGAACAAAATGTCATTTAGAAATGGTGTGTAATAAAAGTCAGAGTCTTACACATTGAGAAACCATGGCCAAGTATGATCACAGTGGAAAATACTTTGTCTTAAATTTTTCTGGAATATATACTTAGTAGATCAAGAAATTAAAGACTGGAAACCAAAGCCAGAAATAATTACATAAAAGAATAAAGTCATTTTAGTAAGAAGATAAAAATAACTATTATCTGTAGGACAGTGACAATTCTCCCACTGCATCCTAAACAGAATAAATAATTTTAGTGAACACCAAGAAAGAGTCAAACTTTGGCCAAATTATTACAAAATTTTAAAGGTATAAATTGCTCTACCTTTCCATACTCACTTAAATACAGTAGAACCTCTGTGAGTTGACCACTTAAGGGACAGAAACTGGTCAACATACAGAGATGATCAACAAAAGGAACTAGGCCAACTGTACTGGTATGTACATGAGGTCGGAGTCTGGTCTACGAAAATCAGGTCAACTTAAGGTAGTCAATGTAGGGCGGTGGTCAACTGAGGAGGTTCCACTATATAAATCTGAAAACACTGGTGATACCGACAGGCCACAGGACAGAGTCAGAGATCTGCTAACACACAGCACGGGAAGTACCATCAGGCCAGGCATTAATCAATGACAGCGCCCAAAGCCCCCAAGGACAGAGTGAAGACAGCATACCCGACGAGGAGTCGGATGATTTTAGAGCAAAAGACCAACCGTCAGGAGTCATGGACGCACAGTGTGGCAGGCGCAGCTCCACAGGCTTCAGGAACTTGAGGCCATGGGGCCCGCACATCACTAAGGGACTGAGCAGGGTTTCACCTGCGGTTGGGGAAGGAGAGAGGCAGAAAGGTTAGATGGCAGCCTTCTTTCTAGACCCACCCTTGTCCTTACGCACTGTTCATCCTATGCTTTAAGCCTCACAGCGTTAGTTTTCTACAGTGGCACTGAGCAAGAAATAGATAACAAAGACTCACATGGAATTTGAAATTTTCTAGGAGTCATGATAAGAAGTACAAAGGAACAGGTGACATCAGTTTTATTATTTAACTCAATATAACAAAAAATTATTTTGTACACACAATATACAACATCTTTGAAACTGATGTGTGTTTCACATTTCCAGCACCTTTCAATCAAAAGGGTTCATATTTCAAGAGCTAGGGAGCTACATGCTGCCGTGTTCAATCACGAGTATATTGTATAAAGCATGTTCAAACACAGCTTTCACAAATGTTACTTGCATTTTCCATTTTTAATGTTTTGTTCTAGAATTTGTTGCAAGGCCAACACAGTCAGTACCAGTGGTTTTTAAAACTGAGTATCCCCAAATTAGAGTACAAAATCAAATGTAAGTATTCTGGGAAAATATAACCCAGTGAACTAAGGTAATATATTTAAAGAAATAAAGTGCTGCTAAAAGAAATTATAACAGTTCATCATCACCTCATCTTGGTAAGATTCATAAATATTACGAAAATAAGGGCATTCTTAGTTGCAGTAAGCAGCTCAAAAAACATGCTGGGTAATAGCCTCTAAGGTAGTAATTTTCATCTGGTGTGTCCCAGCACCCTGCTATGACGTGAAAGGATCTTAGGTTTGCTGCAAAAATTTTTATAGATCATTAATTAAATTATTTTTGAAAGAAGTGCAAAACAAGGCAAATATATTCTTTTTTTGCTTTTTTTTGGTCAACATAATTTAAGTGAGTTGTGAGATAAAAAAGGTTGAACAACACTGCTCTACGGACACCTCATCAGCCTGTATCTACTTGTGCTGGGTTCTGAATGGGCATTCCTTAACCCTGCTCCGAGATGAATTTGGCCGAGTCGGTCCAGACTGCCCAGCAGTCACATGTGAGGCAGGCCCCACGGCCGCTCCTGCTGTCACTTCTGATTCCGCACTGAAAGTAAAGCAGGCTGTGTGGAAAGTCCCCACAGCCTCACCTCATGCCACCAACTGCATGCCCGTGACACCATCCCCAGGACACTCTCCTCCATGTCCTGTGGCTGGCCCAGTGTGGAGGCAGGAGTGAGGCTGCTGGATTCAGCCAAGTACTTTAAGGTTGGAAGGATATATAGGGCAACACGTTAGCTATTAAAATGAAGTAGAAAAACAAACATGTTTACCTTTCTCTTTATCTAAAGGTGGGAGGATGCTGTTGTCTCTGCAGACCTTGAAATAGATTTCCTGCTCAATTCCTTCAGGAATGGCTCCTTGGGGGATGATGATGCTCACGCCAGTCTCTATGGAGCTCAGCACCCCACCGTTACTGTTGAATATGCCTCGGGCTGTGGCCACCACCGTGTGACCATCTTCATCTTCATCTTCTTCCACAGCTGAAGGACTGAGAGTTAAATGATTAATGAGTAAACTTCTAATAATGTTTAGGAGTTTTCTGTTTATTGCTATTATGATAGTTACATTTTATTTTTATTTCTCCATATAATCAAGAAGTTCACCTGTTTCAACAAGCTAAGTTTTTAGTGATAGGTTTTATTCACTGAGATAATTAAAAGCCTATGTTTCCTGGAGAAACCAATTCAATTGAAGAACCTTCAATTTTGAAGGTTACTTATCAAGTTACCTTCATTACTGATTTTGCAATCTTAATGTACAAACCTGGTAACTTGCTCACCTATAGGTAGAATACCCCTAATTGGAAAATCTGGAATCCAAAATGCTCCAAAATCTAAAACGTACTGAGCATCAAAATGAAGTTCAAAGAACATGCTGATTAGAGTGTTTTGATAAATATAATGCAAATATTCTAAAATCCAAAATTCAAAACACTTCTAGTTCCAACCATCTTAGGTAAAGGATAACTGATCTGTCCTTATGAGTCTTAAGGAAGCAGACTTTAACATCTATGAAACTGGTGCTTTAAATCTGATGGTAAGGTGAAGTTTAATTGGTAGTACTTTTCTTCCTTCTGAGTGATAATGAACTTACAACTGATGGCATCTTAGACTCACCCCAGGGCAGTGGTTCTCCACCTTCCTACTGCTGCGACCCTTTAATACAGTTCCTCATGCTGTGGTGAACCCCAACCATAAAATTATTTTCATTGCTACTTCATAACTGTAATTTTGCTGTTAACAATCGTAATGTAAATATCTGATATGCAGGATGTATTTTCCTTGTTACAAAGGGGTTGCGACCCACAGGTTGAGAGCCCTAGGTCGCTGCCCTAGGGTTTTAAGTGTGCTTACCTATGGCCCTTCCTTAGCACTTCCTGAGGATCAAATGGCTATCTACCAACAGCCAGGCTTTCAAGTTTCCACGTGCTAAAGACTTTGGTATGGATACATCCCAAATCTTCATTGAAAGAGTAGACTAACTTAGTAATCAAAGAATACCAAAGAGAAAAGGGATGTGGTAGCAAAGACTGCTTCAGAAATGGAGGCTACTAAGACTTCCTGAAATCAAGCTGAGCCATGACTTGATGGTGAGCAGAGAGACGGACCAACACAGCATCCAAAGGCAGCTTCATTCCAGCAGAGACAGCCTGCACGGCACAACAGCAACAGAGCAAAGCCCATTGCCCATAACACCGAGCAGCCCTGCACCAGAGCAGGCCCTGTTCCCCATCCCTGACCCCGAGGAGGCGCACAGGGACAAGAAGGCAGCCGCTGACAGAGCCCCCCCTTCTCTTGGGAAGCAGCAGACTACAGGGGCTCTCCTGGCTCTTGGTTCTGTTTCACGGGTGGCCTGAAAATTTAACTTGATTTAGGAGGCTAAGAAGAGCTTATATGTGGCCAAAATGGGTCTGTTCAATTACTGACTGATGAGAAGACAGAAAAGTGTGTCTGGAGTCAGAGTCAGGGCGGGCTTGCTTTATCTCATTTGCTCAGCCAGCTTGTTACTACACTAACTGATGGACGCTTCTTAACAGTCACTCTGAGGTTATTACACTTTTATTTATAGCATCCTTGTTGAACAAATAATGAATGAGGAACACTGATACTTATGTTTTTGAGATAATCTCCACATGTACCCCATCAGTAAGGGGTCAGAAAGTTATAGGCAGCCATGGCTGTTTAAAAGTATGAGCTCTGAGGTCAGAGGGTGAGTCGAGGCTCCCCTCACCCGTGTGACCCTGGGCAAAGAGCTGGCCACCACTCAACCTCAGTACAATACCTGACAACCATATGTGACTATTAGCTTTATTGCTTTATTAACATCTTGTGCCCCCTGGAAGCGCTTCTGTGTAATGGCATCCACTGCAACAACACTGTTTAGTTTGAAGGGCAAGTTAAAGTCGTCATTTCAAGTCTCAAGTCACAGCAACCATATCAAGCTCAAATAAGAAAAATCACAGGGCCAATGCTTTAAATACAGGCAAAAATCTTACCTCACAGGAATGGCTTTAGGCACTGTGCTGATATTATTTATCTGGTATTTAGGTTTATCTGTATGGATAGAGAAAGTTTCAACTCCACTGTCAAACTCAGGAGGCTGCGCTGAACTGTGTGATTTCGTAAGAGTTTTTGGCGAGGTGGGGGCTTTTGAAGATAAGTCAAGTTTATGTGCAGTTTCACTTGGCAGAAGATTGTGATTGAATTTAGGACTCTCAAACTTGCGTTCAAATGGTCGAGCTGAACTCGTGTATGGTTTTGGTGTGAATCGATTGTATGCTGGAGTGACTGTTTTCTGAGTCTGTTCAGCACCATTCACTGCAGTTTTCTCTGGAAAACTTTTCTGGGGATAGAAAGCAGGCTGAGCAGCATCTTCTCGGTTTGTTGGTCTGAAAGTTGCTGGTTTATTCTGAGATGGAGGTGGATCTGGTTTGGACACTAAAGAATTCTGAAAATCCAACGATACTGAATTACCTGAAAAACAAATGCATGAGTATTTAAAAAACATGTGTTAACTGCCATGTAAATTACATTGAACTCATGCTGTTTTGAGCCCAAGGTCTCCTGGAGAATATATAATTCACACATCTCTATCTTGGGAGCCATGTAATAAAATATTGTGGCCCCAATAACATTTTTTTTTCCCTAGTGTAGCAGTCAGTGTGTCAACAGCCCCTCTGCCACCTCTCCCAGCTTGACTTGTCCTGGTGCCATTAGCAGACCCTGCAGCCATGGGTCAGCGTCCAGTGCCGAGAGTCCTGGCCCCCACAAACTAGAGCTAGTCTATGTAAGAACTAGAAGGCCCAGTAACCTCAACTTCACTATTAATTAAGACAATGTAAAACAAAGCCAAACAAAAGCATTCAATACCATTTCATGCCTATTAGAAGACAAAACTGAAAGTCTGATAAGGGCAAGTGGTGGCAAAGATATGAAACCACGGGAATCCCACGCAGTGTAGGAGGCGCCAACCAGAGGGTGTGGAGTAATTAGGGGAAAACGCTACTGCCATGTAAGTGCTCTGAAAATAATGGCAGAGGGAACAGTCCTAGCCTTCTTTTATAAAACCAGTTCAACCTTGATACTAAAACCAGACAAGCACGTTACAAGATAAGAAAACTATTAACCCAAACTCCTCAAGAGTATAGTAATACCATTTACCAGAGTAAGAGAATAAAGTGTACAAATCATATCATTGTTTTAATATACACAGAAAAAAAATTGACAAAATGCTTTTGGCTGTCTAGAAATAGAGGGAACTTTCCAAACATGATAAAGGACATCTATGAAAATCCTACTGCTAATATCATAAGGGTAAAATATTAGGCCTTGTGTGGTGGCTCATGCCTATATTCTCAGCATTTGGGGAGGCCAAAGTGGGGGGAATCCTTGAGGCCAGCTGGGTAACACCCTGTTAAGAGTGGTAGCTGCCTGCAGTGCCGATTACTGGGCAGGCTGAGCAGGGAGAGTCCCTCAAGCCCAGGAGTACAAGGCTGCAGTGAACTATGAAGATGCTGCTGCGCTCTAGCCTGGGAGACAAAGACCCTGTCTCTTAAAAAAAGAAAAAAGAAAAAGAGAAAGAAAAGGGTGAAACATTAAACCCTTTCTCCTTGAAGTAGGAAACTAGCAAGAGACGTTTTACTTCACTCAACCTATTCAACTTTCACTGGAGGTTGTAGCCAGAATAAGCAAGACAGAAGAAAAAGCATAAAAAGCTTGAAAAAATAGTGCTTCATTTTATAAGGAATCAGAAATGCATTGAATACCAATACAATACTCAGAAATAAAAACAAATGAGAAAGTATCACATTATCAGTCTTCAGGCTAAACTATAAATCTACAGTGATTAAAACAGCATGGTACTGGCACAAAAACAGAGAAGTAGATTTTTGGAACAGAATAGAGAACCAAAAGTTGAACCCAGCTACTTATCATCATTTGATCTTTGATAAGCCTATCACAAAAACGTTCAGTGGGGGAAAAACTCCCTATTTAACAAATGGTGCTGGTGCTGGATGAACTGGTTGGCAACCTGTAGATGACTGAAACTGGACCCCTACCTTATTAACAAAAATTGATTCTCACTGGATAAAAGATTTACACGTAAGACATGAAATTGTAAGAAATTGGCCTGAGAGAGTATTTTTTGAGGAGGATCCTCTTGGGCAATTGAAGCAACACCAAAAAAAAAAAAAAAAAAAAAAACATTACTAGGATCTGATCAAACTAAAAAGCTTTTGCACAGCCAAGGACACAATAAGTAAAGCAAACAGACAACCTTCAGAATGGGAGAGTTTTGCAGGTTATGCTTGTGACAAAGGTTAGACTCCAGAGATAATTCAAACTAATCAATAAGAAAAGAACAAATAGGCTTGGCGCCAGTGGCTCAAGCAGCTAAGGCCCCAGCCACATACACCTGAACTGGTGGGTTCGAATCCAGCCAGGACCCGCCAAACAACAATGACAGCTGCAATCAAGAAATAGCCAGGTGGGGTGGCGCATGTGGCTCATCGAGTAGGGCTTCGGCCCATATACCAAAGGTGGCGGGTTCAAACCCGGCCTCAGCCAAACTGCAAAAATAGAAAAATAGCCGGGCGTTGTGGTGGGCGCCTGTAGTCCCAGCTACTCAGGAGGCTGAGGCAAGAGAATCGCCTAAGCCCAGGAGTTGGAGGTTGCTGTGAGTTGTGTGATGCCACGGCACGCTACCCAGGGCAATAAAGTGAGACTCTGTCTCCAAAAAAAAAAAAAAAAATCTTAAAAAATAGAAATAGCCAGGCGTTGTGGCAGGTGCCTGTGGTCCCAGCCACTTGGGAGGCAGAGGCAGGAGAACTGCTTGAGCCCAAGAGTTGGAGGTTGCTGCGAGCTGTGATGCCATAGCACTCTACCCAGGGTGACAGCTTGAGGCTCTGTCTCAAAAAAAAGAAGAAAAGAAAGGAACAACCCCATTTCTATGTGGACAAAAGACTTGAACAGAAGCTTCTCTGAATAAGACAGGCGCATGGCCTACAAACACATGAAAAAACGTTCATCACCGTTAATCATCAGAGAAATGAAAATCAAAACTACTTTTTTTTTTTTTTTTTGTAGAGACAGAGTCTCACTTTATCGCCCTGGGTAGAGTGCCGTGGCGTCACACTGCTCACAGCAACCTCCAGCTCCTGGGCTTAAGCGATTCTCTTGCCTCAGCCTCCCAAGTAGCTGGGACTA
>CAUYON010102145.1:0-20518 GCA_963573935.1 Arctocebus calabarensis | reverse complement strand
AGAGAATTTGAATATAGTTCCATCAGACTACTCAGTTGGGATCTTATCCCTTTGTCCCCTGCTGGGTTGTCAGAACTCTCCAGTAATGTTTCCTCCTTGAGGGTGAGGATTGCTGTGCCTACAATGTCAGGAATAGTTTCCTTTTCCTTTCATTTCGTTTCCATTCCTTTCCTGTCCTTTCCTTCCCTTCTCCTTCCTTCCTTCCTTCCCTCTGTTCCTCCCTCCCCTTCCCCTCCATCCATCCATTCCTTCCTTCCCCCCCCCTTTTTTCTTTTATTTTCCTTTCTTTCCTTTTCAGTCTTACTCTGTTGTCCTTGGTAGAGTGCTGTCACATCAACCTAGCTCACAGCAAGCCCAAATTCCTGAGCTCAAGTGCTCCTCCTGCCTCAGCTTCCTGAGTAGCTGGGACTACAGGTGTGCATGACCACACCTGGCAACTTTTTTTGTATTAGTAGAGGCAGGGTCTCATTCTTGCTCAGGCTGGTTTTGAACTTTTGACCTTGAGTAAGTCACCCTCTGTGGCCTCCCAGAGTGTTAGGATTACAGGAGTGAGCCACCATGCCAGGCCAGGAATTATTTCTTATCAGCAAAGGTGCACCTCCCTGGGGATACATGAAGAAAAACATGCTGATGTGTACAAGGGTCTTGGCAAACTGCTTGGCACCTAGAAGCACCCAGGAAAGGGTGGCAATGCTGGTAGTGACTGTTCTGCTGACTAGTCCTGAACTCTGACTCTGGGACACACTGCTTCCATCACCTTCTATAGGGCCTTTTTTATCCTCTTCAATTGCATTTTTATGTTTCTTTTCTTAGATTTTTTTCCCTCCTAAAATTCCAAAGGTGACTTTAACTCTAGCCACTGACATTGGCAATTCTAACAAATTGTCTCAGAGTCATTGTGACCTCATGGGTGCTGCCAGTATGATGCCCACATGGAAACATCTCATGCCCTTTGGGAAAGTCTCTGCCACTCGGGCACATCCATCTGACATGTGTACTGAGTGTCCTCCATGCTCCAGGAACTGTGTGGGACACACTGTGCAGAGTGACAGGAACACAGTATCACCTTCCAGGCACCAAAGGATATCCTACCCAGAAATAATGATTAGCATAGATGACCTTGGGAAGCTGACATCTGAGCCAAACTTTGAAGGGAGAGGAGGAGCCAGTGGTAGAAACCCAAAGAAAGGGAATTTCTGGCAAAGAGCAGCAGAATGAGCTAAATCCATGGAAGGTCCCAAATTGGGCATCTGGAGTCACAGGGAGGGGAGGAAGGAGGCTGGGCCTGGGGCAGGGGCAGACATCAGGGACCTTCCACTCCATCCCAGCATGTCCATATTTCATTCCAAGTGCAATGAGAAGCCTTTGAAAGGTTTGACGTTGTTGAAGAACCACACCTATATTGTTAAAAGGCTGGCCTGGCCTTGGCGAGGACCAGGTGTTAAGCTGGTGAGAAGAGGAGCGTGGAGTGCTGTCAGGAGGGAGTGACAGGGTCAGGAAAGAGAGGACAGAGTTTGAGGGCCATTAGGACTGTGTGAGTGGGCATTAGGACTGCTGAGAGCTGGGGGGAAGACTCACAGTGGGGGAGGAGCAAACTCTCAGCCCAGGCCTGAGCAAGTGGCAGGACAACTACTGAGTCAGAGGTTGGAGGATGAGCAGATGGTCAGCATTGCTGCTTGAGGAGACACCAAGTGCTGTTCTCAGAATCCTAGGATATCATGGGTTTGGGGCTGGATCTCAAATGCCAGCTTATGGCTCCAGAGGAATCAAGTTATTTCCTTGTTTGTTTGTTTGTTTGTTTCAGAGACAGTGTTTCCCTCTGTTGCCCAGGTTGGAGTGCGGTGGTGTGGCCATAGCTTATTTCAGCCTCAAGCTCCTGGGCTCAAGTAATCCTTCTTCTTCAGCCTCTCATGTAGCTAGGACTAAAGTCATGAACCACCAGGACCCACTACATCTTATTCTTCTCCTTGTCTTCCTCCTCCGTCCTCTTCCTTTTCCTTTCCCTTCCCCTTCTCCTTTTCCTTCTCCTGCCCCTCCTTCTCCTTCTTCTTCCTTTTCCATAGAGTTGGAGTCTTCATATGTTGCTCAGGCTTGTCTTCAACTCCTAACCTCAAGTGATCCTTCTGGCTCACCCTCTCAAAGTGCTGAGATTATAAGCTGCAAACCAAGAGGAGGTGATCTGATGATGAATCTGGTGTCCCAGCTGTCACAGGCCATCCACCAGAACACAGAGCATCTAGTTGAGAAAATGAAGATTCTCTTCCAGAACATAGGGAATGACTGGGAGGATAGGGTAGGACCCTGGATCAATGAGAGAACAAGTTGCCCATCCTAAAAATGTCCAACAAGGAAATCAGCTCCATCCTCAAGGAGCTGAGGTGGGTATAGAAGCAGCTGGAAGTTATCACTGCCATCGTGGACCCCAGTGGGAGCCTGAACCTGCTTACAGGAATCAGCATGCAAGGCTCAGCCCAGTTGGGTCTGGGGAGGAGCATGCTTACCCCCTTCAGCAAAGATCTTGCTGCCTGCCCTAACCCTGAGGAGCTTCCTGCACCTGCAGGCCCCGTGGCCTCCCAGACCCACCTTTCTAGTGCCCTGACCCTGAGGAGCTTCCTGTACCTGCAGGTCACCTGGCCTCCCAGACCCACTTTTCTCCCTGAGAGCAGAAGGTTCATGATCTAGGCCTTAGGACTGGTCAGGTTGGCCTCCTGGCCAGCACTCAGCACCCCTGCCCTGCAGTAGGTGGTTCTCTCTGAAGACCCCCACATATGCCCTATCCCCATGGCAGGGGCTGCCTTTTCCTAGGGCCATCCCTGGGCTCCCGGCCAGCACCCAACCCTGTCTAGCCCCTGTGCTCACCTGTGCCCATACAGGCCTCTGGCCCCTCTCCTGGTGTGGCCACTGACAAGGGCAAGCCCCAATGGCACCATTATTTTTGTCTTTAGCTTTAGAGGAAAGAGTCATTTGTGCCATTGTGGCCAGCCATTCAGGTCTAACTCACATGCCTTCCTCGGAAGGAAGGCCTGCTTGCCTCTCTGGGAGGCCCCCTGAACTGAACTGAACTGTCCTTTCCTTGTGTTCAGGACAAAGGCCAGGCAGAGGAAGAGAGGCTGGGCATGGGTCATTCAGTGCCAAGTGCAGAGATAGGAAGGGCTCAGATGCCCATGGGACTTTCAAGGAAGGCCAGGCACTTGCCCTGCTGGCTCCTACCTGATGCCAACCCAAGAGCTATGGCCAAGCTCAGCATCCAGGGGCAGGGAGGTGGCCCATGAAAACGTTTGGGGCACTGCATCAAGCCTTTGTGCCAACACAACTTCCAGACCCATTGAGCTCGGGGTTGCTCCAATGGAATCCTCATGAGTGTGGGCCTGGGGCTGGCCTAGAGCCAAGCTTGAGAGGACAGATGAGCACAGGTGCACGCAGTTGGAGAGACACATGAAGACACATGCACCTGTGCAGTCAGCCCAGGTGCATCTCCAGGCCTCAGTCTGAGCTTAAGGATATGTTGCTGTAAGGCTCCCTGAGCCTCTACCCCTGGGCTTCTGGTGGGTCTGGGCAAAGGGCGGGGGACAGCCCTCTTAGGTGGAGGCAAGAGCTGGACCAAAATGAGTAGAAAGCTGTAAACTCTTGCTCAGTGTCTGGACAGTGCGATCCTCTCTGGCCTGGCCCCATCCTCCTATGGGCACCAAGTGGGTAGCTGCAGCAGGTAGCGCCCTGGTGGGGTGGAAGCAGGGATGGGCCCAGGAGCAATCATGTTTTCTCAGGGTCCTGTAGGCTGGGAACATGCTGGGTTAGGCAGATTGTGCCCCTCTGCTGTTGCCCATGCTGCCGGGTCACTAAGCCAAAGAGCCCACTAGCAGTGAGGGTGAGGGGTGAGGGAGTACCACCTCCACCAGACTGGTCCCAAGTGAGCTCCATAAAGACATTAAAACAAAAGCAAAAACCTTATTTAGTGCAGATCTCTGTGAGAATTTCTTCATTCTGTATGATGCTGGATATGGGTTTGTCATAATATAAGTTTTATAATTTTGAGAAATGTTCTGTCAATGCCTATTTTGTTAAGAGTTCCTATCTTAAAAGTGTGCTGAATTTTGTCAAATCTTTTTTCTACGTCTGTTGAGGTGATCATATGGTCTTTGTTTTTGCTTCTGCTTATGTGGTGAGTCACATTTATTTAGTTGCATCTGATGAACCATCCTTGTATCTCTGGGATGAAGCCCACTTGTCCATGGTCAATTATTATCATTTTTTCTTTTTTGATGTGCTGCTAAATGCAGTGTGCTTGAATTTTGTTGAAAATTTTTGCATCTGTATTTATGAGGCATAGTTTTCCATAGTTTTCTTTTTTCTTGTTTCCTTTCCTGGCTTTGGTATCAAGGTGATACTGGTGTCATGGAATGAGTTGGGGAGGATTCCATCCTTTGTGATGTTGTGAGATAATTTCTGCTGTATAAGCACCTCTTCCTCTTGTAGATCTGGAGATCTGGTAAAGTTTGGCTGTGAAACCATTTGGTTCAGGACTTTTATTCATATGCAGGTTTTTGATTGCAGCTTTAGTTGCGTTGCTTGATATTAGTTAGTTTGGAGGTTCTATTTTATTTCTGATTGACAGTAGGGAGGTTGTATGTTTCCAAGAATTTGTTCATTTCCTCAAGATTTTCCCATTATGTACACAGAGGGATGTTTTTATTTATTTATTTATTTTTTATAATTTTATTAAATCATAATTGTGTACATTAGTGCAATTTTGGGGGCACAATGTGCTGACTTCATATACAATCTGAAATATTTTGGTCAAACTGTTAAACATAGCCTTCATGGCATTTTCTTAATTACTATATGAAGACATTGATATTCTACATTTAATAAGTTTCACCAGTACCCTTCTAAGATGCACCACAGAGGTTTTCTTAATAGTATTCAGAGATGATGGTTTGTATTTCTGTGGTATCAGAATACCTCTTATTTCATTTCTGATTGAGGTTATTAATGTCCTTCTCTAGTTTTGATTAATCAAGCAAGAAGTCTGTCAATTTTGTTTATTTTTCAAAGAACCAACTTTTTATTTCATTAATGTTCTATATAATTCTTTTGCTATCAATTGCACTTAGTTCCTTTCTAACCTTAGTTATTTATTTTCTTCTGTTGAGTTTGGGATTGGTTTTCTCTTCCTTTTCTCATTCCTTAAGAGATTCATTTCATTGTTGATTTGCAGTATTTCTGTTTGTTGATATAGGCATTTGAGGCTGTAAATTTTCCCCTTAGGTTTACTTTTGCTGCAACTCATAGATTTTGATAACTTGTATCCCATTTGTCATTTTGTTTAAAAAAATATTATGATTGACATTTTAATTATCTCCTTGACCTCATTGTTGTTCATTAATAAGTGGTTTAATTTCCATGACTGTATGTAGAACTGAGTGTTTCTGTGGGAGTCGATTTATAATTTTATTCCACTATGGTCTAAAAAGATACATGTTATAATTTCTGATTATTTTGTGTTCTATTATTCTGTTCTATCTTGTGAGATGAGTTTTGTTCAAGAAATCTAATGATTTCCTTCTTAATCTTGTACTTAATCCAACTGCCATTCAATATAAAATTATTTTGTTTCCATGACTTTATTTGAAGTTTTCTGTTGGTATTGAGTTACACTTTTATTCTGTGATGGTCTGAGAAGATAAAAGGAATACTTTCTATTCTTTTAAATTTGTTGAACTTCTATGCAGAAGATTTTTAGCTTGATTAAATCCCAGTTATTTATTTAAAGAAATGAGATTTGATCAAACTAAGAACAATCTTTACAGCTAAGGGTACCACAGCTAAAGCACATAGACAACCGTCTAAATGGGAGAAAATATATGTATGCCATAAATCTGACAATGGGCTGATAACTAGAATCTACACAGAACTCAAATTAATCAATATGAAAAGAGCAAACTATGCAGAAGTGGGCAAGAAATTTGAACAGAAAATTCTCTGAAAATGACAGATCAATGATCTGTCGTGACAGAAAATGAGACGAACACTTGAAAAAATGTTCATATTCTCTAGTCATCAGAGGAATGCAAATCAAAACCACTCCGAGGTATCACCTAACTCCAGTAATATTAACTCACACCACACAGTCCTGAATCTGCAGATGCTGTCATGGGTGTGGAGAGAAGGCCACACTTTTGCACTGCTGGTGGTATTGAAAACTAGTACAACCTTTATGAAAAGAAATATAGACAATTCTCAAAGAGCTAAAAGTTGACCTTCCATTTGATCCCACAATCTCATTACTATGTATCTACCCAGAAGAAAAAAAAAGTCATTTTACCACTAGGACATTTGCACTAGAATGTTTCTTGTAGCTCAATTCATAACTGCCAACACATGGAAGCAACCCAAGGGCCCATCTACCTAGGAATGGATTGACAAACTGTGCCATTGGATGCCATGGAGTACTTTTCAACCATAAGAAAAGAAGGCAACTTTATGTCTTTAGTGTTTACTTGGATGGAGGTGAAATACATTCTTCTTAGCAAATTATATCAAGAATGGAAAAAAAAGTATTCAATATGCTCAATACTAATATGAAACAAATATATAGCCAACTGCATATCCACAGGAAAGTAAAACACAAGTATAGTCTAGCAAGGGGGAGGGGAGAGGAGGGAGGCACAATGGGGAAGGAAGAAGAGTGATTGGTGGGATCTCACCTAATGTGCACAATGTGAGGGTATTCTGCACACACCTTGTGTGAATGGCTCAACTACAACTTGAACTTTGCTTTACAAATGAAAACAATGTAATTAAACATTTACACTCTCATATCAACCTGAGATAAAAAAAATTCAAAAGGAAAAGAAAACAATTATTATAATTAATATAATCCTGTTGGGTGCTCTGGAAAAGAAAAAAAAGATTAGTAGGCAGCCCTCTCGGATCAGAAGTAACAGTGGCTATTGGCTGTGAAGATCCATTGAACTTTACTCTGTGCAGTGTCCAGCAACCTGTCAGGTTGAGTTTTGGGGAGTGATTTCCTGCTCTGGTCTGAAAGTTGAAGCTCTTTCAACTGGCCCCATGGCCCAACTGCAGATCCCACGGTGGTGCTGAAGACCTGTAGGGGATGCTGGATGCTGGATACTGTGGGGGTGCTGTATTTCATCTTCTGTTATGGAAATCCCATAGTCTGTGCTGGGGTGTGGAGCAAGGCCTAGCTATACCAATGGCACTTAGAGTCTTGAAGTAGGTCCTGTGTAGAGAAATCTCCAAACAGCTTGACAAAGCTACAGGATCAGTTTGGGTACAGTTTCCTTGCGGGGTGGAGCCTGTGCTGGCCACATGGCAGGACAGACTGTAGGGCTTCAAAGCATCTGGGAAGCCATGCCAATAGGCATGACTTATGTATATCAGCCATCACAGGCCTGTAGCAATCCTCACACCCCTCCTGAGCCTCTAAGGTGGGACAGTAGGCTGCAGTTCCCCTCGGGCAAAGTTGTCTGCTGAGCCCGCACCTTGCCTGTTCCCAGGCCCAGAGCCACCTACACTCCATGAGGGAAGCACTTGGCTACAGGTCTCTAGGTCTGGCTTAGAGAAGCCATGGGTCAGTCTGTTCTCTCTCCAACCTGCCCCAATAGGACCAGTGCAGTGCACCTGACAACTTGGCAGGGGTAAGGGAACCATACGTTGTCCATTATCCTCTGTGCCATCTGTCTAGTCGGGTCAATCTGTGCAGGATTCAGGTCAATCCTTGGACCACTCCCACAGGGGGCACGTGGCACAATGGTGGCCTCCCAGCAGCTCTCCTAGGGACTACAGATGTGTAGTCTCTGCCTCTGGGCCTGTTATCCCCCTTCCCTTGTTCTCTCTGTTGACTTCCCTTTCTGTATCACCTTTTTACTTCCGGTATCTGGGCAGCCACTCTGTCACTCTTATGGTGCTGTCTCTCAGTGGACCAGTCTAAATGGGATGACTTGTACTTCTCCCCACTTTTCTCAGGAGAGGCTGCAATGGGGCTGCTAGTAGGACACCATCCGCGAGAGGAGTTGTTCTTGACTTTTTTTCAATAATTCAGTTTCTTTAGTGAATTTTTCATTCATTTCCTGCATTGTTTTGTGGTTTCCCTTCTTGGACTTCTATTTTCTATTTCATGAGATGTGTTTTGGGACCTAAGATGTGATCCGTTGTGGAGAATGTTCTGGGTGCCATTGAAAAGAATGTACATTCAGTAGGTTTTGGGTAGAATGTTCTGTAAATGTCTGTTAGGCCCATTTGCTCTTGAGTCTAATTTAGGTCTCATGTTTATTTTATGTTTGAAGGATCTATCCAGTTCTGTCAGTGGGGTGTGTAAGTCTTTGGTTGGTAAGATGCTGGTCTTTATCACTTTGTTTAGATGTAGTAGGTTTTGGTTTATAAATCTGGCTGCACCAGTGTTACATGATTAAATATTTCAAATTGTTGTTTTCTTATTAAATTGTTTCCTTTATTTTTATGTAATGACCATCTTTGTCTTCCTTTACTTTTGTGGTTGTGAGGTCCATGTTACCTCATATGAGAATGGCTACACCAGGTTTCATTTAAATTTGCATGGAATAGTGTCTTTCATACCTTCATCTTGACTCTGAATTAGTCCTTATGCATTATATGTGTTTCCTGGAGATAGAAGATACTTGGTTGGTGTTTATTTCATCCATTCAGCTAGCTTATGTCTCATGAGAGCAGGGTTCTATACATCCACATTCATTGAAAGAATTGATAGGTGGGGTATATTTCTGTTCATCCTGTTGAGTAGACCTTTATTGCTTAATCTCGTAAGCAACTGTAGTATCTGGGCTCTGAAATTTAGCTTTTGGATGATTTTACACTCATCAGTGTTGATCAGTATATAATGCAGTTCCTAATACATCCTGCAGGGCAGGCCTGGTCTTAACAAATTCCTTCAGCTTATCTGAGAAAAACTTTATTTCTCCCTCCTATAAGGAACTTAGTTTTTGTAGGATACAAAAATGTAGGTTTGCCATTATTCTGTTTGAAAAGACTGAAAATGAGGTCGTAGTCTAATGGTTCTCAACTTGTGGGTTGTGACAGCTTTGTTCCATTTGTAACAATGTGGCAATTAGAAAGGTTGAGAACTACTGCCCTAGTCCCCTCTAGCTTGTAAGGTCTTAGTTGAGAAGTTTCAAGTTAGTCTGACAGGTTTTCCTTTGTAATTTACCTGACGCTTGCACTTTATGGTCCATGGAAGTTTCTCTTTCATGTTGAGCAGTCTGATGACTACATGTTGTGGTGATTGTCTCTTGGTGAATAATCTGACACAGGTCCATTAAGATAGCACCTGGTTATTCAGATTTCTAGCAAGGCCTGAGAATTTTTCCTCAAGTATTCCCTAAATAGGTTTTCTTTTCTTTTCTTTTTTTTTTTTTTTGCAGTTTTTGGCTGGGGTCAGGTTTGAACCCGCCACCTCTGGTATATGGGGCCGGCACCTTACTCCTTTGAGCCACAGGTGCCACCCTCCTAAATAGGTTTTCTAGCCTTTTTCTTCTCCACCCTGAGGGATGCCTCTAATTCTTATGTTAGGTCTCTACATAATCCTATATTTCTTGTGTGCTTTGTTCATTCCTCTTATTTCTGTGTTCTTTTTCTTTGACCGACTTGTTTAATTCCTAGATGTTGTCTTACAATTCTGATATTCTTTCTTCTGCCTGATCTAGCCTTTTTTTTTTTTTTTAATTTCGTTTTAATGTCAGGGCACAGACAACCAGACCACAATATTTGAATTTGTTAGGTAGGATACCTAACAAATTTCTTGTAGGTACAACTACAAGACTCCCTCTTGTAGTTATGTCCTTTACCTAAAAGTTGTACCATACACCCCTATATGGTACACATTAACTTGGAGCACCTCAACCCTCCTCTCTTATTCCCTCTCCCCTCAACTTGAAACAAGTTTTTCTCCTATGTGGATGTGAATCTGATTGTCTAATGTCTTCATACTAGTATTGAGTACGTTGCATATTTGCTTTTCCATTTTTTTGATACTTTACTGAGAAGAATGTGTTTCATGTCCACACAGGTTAACATGAAAGATGTAAAGTCAATATCTTTTTGTGGTTTGATAGAATTCCATGGTATACATATACCATAGTTTGAGAATCCATTCCTGAGTTGATGGGCATTTAGATTGTTTCCACATCTTATGATTGTAAATTGACCTATGATAAACAATCTAGTGCAAATGTCTTTATCATAAAAGGATATTTTTTCTTCTGGGTAGATGCCCAGTAGTGGGATTGAGAGGTCAAATAGGAGATCTAATTTGAGTTCTTTGAGCATTCTCTATACAGGTCAAATAGGAGATCTAATTTGAGTTCTTTGAGCATTCTCTATACTTCTTTCCTAAGAGGTGGTATTACACCCACATTGTAAAAGTGTCCCCCTCTCTTTGCATCCATGCCACATGTGCAACTTTGGGACTTTGTGATGTGTAACTGGGCTTAAGTGATACTTCAGGGTGGTTTTGATTTGTATTTCTCTGATTATTAGGGACAATGAGCATTTTATCATGTGTTTGTTGGCAAATAGTCTATATTCTTCAGGGAAGTCTCTATTCATGTCTCTTTCCCAGTGATAAATGGGATTATTTGCTTTTATTTTGTTGATTAATTTGAGTTTTCTATAGATCCTAGATATCAAACAATTGTCAGATCTGTAACATGAAAATATCTTTTCCCATTCTGAAGGTTGTCTGTTTGCTTTGGTTGTTGTTTCCTTAGCTGTACAGATACTTTTCAGTTTAATTAAGTCCCATTTGTTTATTTTTGTTGGTGTCATAATTGCCACAGAAGTCTTCTTCATGAAAACTTTCCCCAGACTGACATCCTCAAGAGTTTCTCTCACATTTTCTTCCAGGATTTCTATCATTTCATGCCTTAGATTTAAGTATTTTATCCATCTTGAATCAATTTTTGTAAGTGGTGAAAATTGCAGGTTCAGTTTCAGTCTTTTACATGTGGTAATCCAGATATCTCAGAGCTATGTATTGAATAGGGATTCTTTTCCTTAATGTGTGCTTTCGTTTGGCTTATCAAATATCAGATGGCAACTTGAAACTCTCATCTCTTAGTTTTATATTCTGTTCCAACTGTCAATGTCTCTATTTTGTGCCAATACTATGCCATTGTAATTTCTGTTGACTGGTAATATAGCCTTAAGTCTGGTAGTGTGATGCCTCCAAAATTGTTTTTATCAGTAAAAATTGCCTTGGCTATACAGGGCTTTTTCTGGTCTCATAAGAAATGAAGAACTATTTTTTCCAGTCATTCAAAGTATGGCATTACTATTTTAATGGGGATTGTGTTGAATGTGTAGATCACTTTGAGAAGTATAGACATTTTAACAATGTTGATTCTTTCCAGCCATGAGCATGGTATGCTCTTCCATTTGTTAATGTCTTCTTTTATTTCTTTGCTTGGAGTTTCATAATTCTCCTTGTATAGATCCTTTACCTCTTTTGTTATGTATAGTCCTAGTAATTGAATTTTTTTGGAATAACTGTGAAGGAAATTGTGCCCTTAATTTGTTTTTCAACTTGGCTGTTATTGGTGGGTACACAGGCTTCTGATTTGAAGACATTGATTTTATACCCTGTGACATTACTGTATTTCTTGATCACTTCCAGGAGGCTTGTGGTTGCGTCTCTAAGGTTATCTAAGTATAAGATCATATCATCAGCAAAGAGTGAGAGTATGACCTCCTTTGCTCCTTTCAGATGGCCTTTATATCCTTCTCTTGCCTGATTGCATTGGCTAGTACTTTCAGAACTCTATTGAATAGTAGTGGTGATAGTAGGCATCATTGTTTGTTTCCAGTTCTTTCAGTTTTACTCCATTCAGGATGATATTAGCTATGGGTGTTATAGATGGCATTAATCAGTTTGAGAAATATACCACATAAGCCTATATTCTTAAATGTTCTTGTTAGAAAAGGATACTGGATTTTATCAAATGCTTTTTCTGTATCTACTGAGACAATCATATGGCCTTTGTTTTGCTTCTGTTGACATGGTAAATTACGTTTATGGACTTGCATATGTTAAACCAGTCTTGCATCCCTGGGATGAAACCTACTTGATTGTGATGAATGATTTTTCTAATGTGTAGTTGTAATCTATTTGCTACGATTTTATTGAGAATTTTTGCATCCATATTCATTAGTGAAATTGGTCTGTAGTACTCCTTTTTATCTGAGTCTTTTCCTAGCTTTGGTATGGGAGTCATGTGTGCTTCACAGAATGTGTTGGGAAAGATTCCTCTTTCTCAATGTTTTGAAATAATTTCTGCAGTATGGATATAAGCTCTTCTTTGAAGGTTTGATAGAATTCAGGTGTGAGGCCATCTGGTCCAGGGCACTTTTTTGTTGGAAGATTTTTATTGTTTCTTCATTCTCAGTGCTTGATATTAGTCTGTTCAAGAGATCTGTTTCTATTTGGTTAAGTCTAAGGAGAGTATGTGATTCCAGGTATGGGTCCATTTCCTCTACATTGTCAAATTTCTGGGTATAAGCTTTCTTGTAGTAGTCAGAGATAATCTCTTGTATGACTATGATATCTGTTGTTATTTCCCATTTTTCATTTCTGATTGAGGTTATTAGGGATTTTATTTTTCTGTTTCTAGTTAATCTGGCCAAAAGTTTATTGGTTTTACTTACCTTTTCAAAAAAACTAACCTTTGTTTTCTTAATTTTTTGAATGATTCTGTTGTTTGTAATTTCATTTATTTCTGATTTATTATTTTTTTCCTTCTGCTGGGTTGGGGATTAGATTGTTCTTCCTTTTCCATTTCCTTAAGATGCTTCATTAGTTTGTGTATGTGCTGCCACTCTGTTTTTCAGATGTAGCCATCTAATATGATAAATTTATCTCTTAGAACTGCTTTTGCAGTAACCCATAGGTTTTGGTAACTTGTGGCTTCACTGTTGTTATGTTTAAGGAATTTAACAATTTTCTCCTTTAACTCTTCCTTGACCCAACATAAGATCGTTCAGCATAAGCTTGTTTAATTTCAAAACCTTCATGTGGGGATGAATGTTTTAGTTGGACTTGAGTTCCACCTTTATTGCCTTGTGATCTGAGAACATACAAGTTATAATTTTAATTCTTTTAATTTTGTTGACGTTTGAGTTGTATCCTAGGATATGATCTATTTTGGAGTATGTCTCTGAGCTGGCAAGAAGAACATATATTCCTGAGTATTGGGATGGTGTGTTCTGAATGTAAGTATTAAGCACAAGTGTTCTGTGATCACATTTATGTCCCTTGTAATTTTGTCCACTTTCTGTTTAGAGGATATGTCCACTTCTTTCAGAGGGGTTTAAGCCCCCAACTATTATGGTGCTATGGGATATCATATTGCTCAGACCAGTCAAGGTCTGTTTCATAAATCTGAGAGCATTTAAGTTGGGTGTATAAATATTTAAAATTGAAATGTCCTTTTGCTATATTGTTCCTTGACTAAAGTAAAGTGACCATCTTTGTCTTTTTTAATTTTAGTTGCTTTAAATCCACTTGCATCTGAAAAAAAGATTATGACCTCTCCTTTTTTCTGATTTCCATTTGCTTGAAATATTGTTGTCTAACCCTTCCCTCTGAGTCTTATTTTGTCCTTTGAGGTTCGCTGTGTTTCTTATACCTGTGTTTCCAGGTATAGATGGTCTTTGTTTGTTTCCCCAATTGGCCAGTCTGTATCTCTTCAGTGTGGAATTCAAGCCATTAACCTTTATTGAGAGAATTGATATTTGTGGTGGAGTTGTATTCATCTTATTTTGTGAACATCTGTTGTATAGTTTTATCGTTTATGCCATTTCGGAAGTTAGGTTTTATCCTTTAGTTTCTGGAAGTTTACAGTGCTGGTGGTCAATTGTGATGGTCAGTGTGGAGGATAGGTCTAAGTATTTACTGTAGAGCTAGCTGATCTTGTTGTGAATTTCCTCTATGTTTGTATGTCTGTAAAATATCTTATTTTTTCCCTGATTTTGAGCTTAGATTAGCAGAATAAAGATTCTGGGATAAAAATTATTTTAAGAAGGTTAAAAGTAGGGTGGCACCTGTGGCTCAGTGAGTAGGGCACTGGCCCCATATACCGAGGATGGTGGGTTCAAACTCGGCCCCACCCAAACTGTGACAAAAAAATAGCCAACCGTTGTGGCAGGTGCCTGTAGTCCCAGCTACATGGGAGGCTGAGGCAAGAGAATCACGTAAGCCCAAGAGCTGGATGTTTCTGTGAATTGTGATGCCACAGCACTCTACCAAGGGTGATAAAGTGAGACTCTGTCTCTAAAAAAAGAAGGTTAAAAGTAGATGACCATTCACTCTGGCTTGAAAATTTTTAGCTGACACGTGCAGTATCACATTTATGGATCTGCCCCAGTAGGCCAACTGTGGTGTACTACTGGCTGCTTGCAGGATTTTCTATTTTGCCTTGACATTGTTCAGTTTCATTATAATGTGTCTTAGAGATGGTCTGTTTGTTTTGAGATGATGTTGGGTTCAATATCTCTCTAAAGGAAGAGTTTTGGTATATTCAGTGATAGTTGGGAAATTTTCATTTATTATATTCAATCAGACTTCCATGCTTTTGGGATGTTATTCTACCCCATCAGGGATCCCTATAATTCATATCTTTGAATGGTTTGTGTAATCCCTTAATTCCCAGAGTGAATATTCTGCTTTCTCTCCCTTCTTTTTTGTGTCTTTAACTACCTGGGTTAGTTCATGACCTTTATCCTCTAGCTTTGATATTCTTTCTTCTCCATGCTCTACTCTGTTACTGATACTACACCTTCAAGTTCCCTGTTTGACTCCTTCATTTACTTAAATTCCACCATATCCTTTCTATATTTGTCATATCTTTTATCCTTTTGTTAGTTCTATTTTTCCACTTTCTTGTCAATTTCCTTTATTACCTTTACCATTCATATTTTAAATTCCCTTTCTGTCATGTCCATTACTTCTTTATAGGTGGAGTCCTCTATAATAGCAGCCTCATTATCTCATGTGTGTGTGTGTGGTTACTCTGTTTTTCTATTTCCTGTTTCCAAAATTTTTCTATTGTTTCCTCCTCATGTGTGTTTCTTGTTTACTTCCTTCCCTTACTATTTCCCTCTCACTCTCTCCTTCCCCTTGAATTACCTTGTCACACAGAGAGCTTAGGGCTGAAATGGTCACTTGATGTAAGCCCAAAAGGAAGAGAAGGGTAAAAGAGAGAGTAGGGAGAAAGAAGAGAGAAAGAAAAGAAAGAAAGAAATAAAGAAAGAAGGAAAGAAGGAAAAGAAAAGAAGGACGTTAAAAAAAAGAATTTGAGAGAAGGACAGAAGGACAAAATTAGAGAAAGAGATGGACAGGAGAAATGATGTTATTTGGCAGGGTACTATGGCCAACCCACAACTCCACATTTATGGAGGTCAGGCTTGGCCGGTCTCTCAATGCCAGGGGCTCCTTATCAGTCTGGGTAACAGCAAGACCTCATCCAAATTCTGCCAAATATAGATAAAGAAAGGAAAGAATAAAGAAAAAAAAATCATCAGAATGTTGCAGTGGGGACCTGTCAGTACACTCTTTCTAAATGTCAAAGCTAGAAGGGTATCCTGGACCATGAGCTCATGACCTCCTTGAGCCAGCCCCCTGCTATTCCCCCCTCCTTGCCAGCCAAAAAATTGCCATTACCCCCCAGCACTCATAGCAAACAAATAAGAATAGATAAAGAAAATTAAAAATACAATTATATTAGATATAGGAAAAAACGAGGTATCTTAGCTGTTATATTAAAAATTTATGTGGCTGGTGGTGCATGTGGCTCAGAGAGTAGGGTGCTGGCCCCATATACTGAGGGTGGAAGGTTTGACCCCAGCACTGGTCAAACGGTAAAAAAAAAAAAAATAGCCGGGTGTTGTGGTGGGCACCTGTCATCCCAGCTACTCGGGAGGCTGAGGCGAGAGAATTGACTAAGCCCAAGGGCTGGAGGTTGCTGTGGTGAGTTGTGACACCACAGCACTCTACCAATGGCATCAGAATGAGATTCTGTCTCTTAAAAAAAAATTTATGTGGCAAAGATAAGAATAGCATATGAATCTTTACCAAAAGAGAGAATAAGGAAAGAAATAAAAAGGAAATAGACATTAAAAGCGGCTGAAAAAAGTCACAATTAGCTATTCAAGAAAAAAAATGAAAAAATAAAAATACAACCAATCAAATGAAAGAATAACAAAAAACTCACAAAACAATAACTACAACAACAATAAAGAGAAGAAAAGGACAAAACATATATATATATATATATATGTATGTATATACATATAAACATGTATATATATGTGTAGGTATATATATATAGTGTCCCTAAAATTAGTGTGCAATTTAAAGTATATGTATACTGTATTATAATATATTGCTAGGACATCAGGTGGCACTGTGGTGTTAGAAGATTGAGAACACATGCTGGTTTTGTTGTGCACAATGAACTCTGGGAAACACTCTCTAGTTGCCAAGGAGATGGGTTCCTGTTTTCCTGACTTACGTGCCCTCAGTCAAGGCCTGGTTGTTTAATCAGCATTCATTTCTGGTGGGGTTGGGGTCTTAAAACTCTCATCAGCTACCTTAAGAGGCATGTCTCATAGTACCCCCTGACAACAATACCCAGGGATGTGGGTGCCAATCAGTTCACCACAAGAGTAGATGCCAAATCTCAGCAGGTGCACCAGACCGGCCCTGCACTAGGGCCCTGTGGACCAGTTCTCCCACAAGCCTTCCCAATGGCAGTCCAGCTAGCAGACAGGCTGATGGTAGACAATTCTGCCCCCACCTGTTGTTCAAACCCAGTTGTTGGACACAGGGACTTGGTGTGATGAAGGTGCAAGGTGGGGAAAGAGGCACCATCCCCCGTGGAATAAGTCTTTTGCTTGGTGGGCCTTTCTGATTCCATAGAGCACTGGAGCAAATCATACTTGAGCTGCCAGTGGACTCCTGTTGTCCAGTTGCTGGAGACCTTTTGAACTCTCCCACTTGATCTGTATTTGTACTGATCAGGAAAATTGGTTTGGAATTCTTGATCTGAGCCAATTGCCCAGGGACTCTCCAAGGTTATACCCTGGTTGTGTTGTAGTGAGAAGATTTGATTCTCCTCCTCCAGTTGTTGCCTGTGGGGGCAGGGTGTCTTAGTTGCTTGTATTGCTCCACAGCTGAGATTTCAACCAAAAGTCATTGATTCACTAGGATTGGTCAGAGTCTAGTTGAATACAATACAGAGCCTTCTAGCCCCATCATACCAAGCAGACCCCCAGAGTCTCAGGCTGTGGTACTGAATGAGACTTTTTAAAGCATTAGAGGGAAAAGCTGCAGTCACCAGTCCCAGCACTCTGATAAAGGGCTGGTTAATTACAACTCCAGGAGCCCTCAATTCAATTTCACCTTATCAGCTTTTCTAGCCAATCAGTGAAAAATAACTAAGGGACAGAATCATTAGAAAAACTTTGGCAACATGAATAATCAGAGTAGATCAATTCCCTTAAGGACTGACAAAGGAGATGCAACAGAAGATTGCATTCATAAACAAATGGCTGAGGTGTCAGAAATCGAGTTCAGAATTTGGAGGGCAAATAAGATTAACAGAATTGAAGTAAAATTGGAATTAGAGTTCAAGGAGTAATTCAAAAATTGTCTCAAGAATGTAATGAAATCAAAGATAAAATCACCAAAGATTTTGACAAATTGAGGCAAGAATTTGCATCCCTCAAAGACCTGAGAAATACAGTAGAATCCCTCAGTAATAGAATGGAACAGGCAGAATAAAGGATCTCTGACATTGAAGACAGAGCTTTTGAATGCTCCCAAATGCTGAGAGATGAAGAGAAGTAGGGAGAAAAACTGGATCTTACCCTGAGAGAGTTGTGGAACCACTCCAAAAAAGGAAACATTCACCTGATTGGAATTCTTGAAGAAGATGAGAATGATCCAAAAGGTACAGATGCTCTACTCCAAGAGATATTAGAGGAAAACTTACCAAACATGGCAAGAGACACTGAAATTCAGGTAGCAAACAGTTTCAGAACCCCACATGACTCAATCCAAATAAAGAATCCCCTAGACACATTGTAATCAACTTCGCCAAAGTTATTATGAAGGAAAAAAATCCTCCAAGCAGCCAGACATAAGAAAATCACAACCTACAAGGGGAAGAATATTAGAATGACTGCAGATTGCTCTGCTGAAGCTTTTTTTTTTTTTTTTTTTAATAGACAGAGTCTCACTCTGTCTCCCAAGGTAGATAATGTGGTATCTACAGCTCAGAGCAACCTCAAACTCTAAGTTTGAGTGATTCTCTTGCCTCAGCCTCCCAAGTAGCCAGGTCTACAGACACCTGGCACAATGCCTGGATAATTTTTGTTGTAGTTTTCATTGTTGTTTAGCTGGCTCCAGCTGGGTTGAACCTGCCACCCTCAGTGTATCTGTAACCGCTGTGTTATAGATGCCAAGAATCTGCTGAAACTATTCAAGCCAGAAGAGGATGGTCATCAGCCTTCAAACTCCTAAAACAAAACAACTTTTAGCCCAGGATCCTGTATCCAGCTAAACTGAGTTTCATTTATGATGGAGAAGTCAAATGCTTTAATGACAGTCACATGTTGAAGAAAATTGCCATAACTAAATCAGCTCTTCAAAATATTCTCAGACCCATCCTCCACAATGACCAGCACAATGCTCTACCACCAAAGTAATCTCACACAGAAGTTTTTGCTCAAAGCCCAAATTCCACAGTGGTGAAAGGACTAAAAACTGGTCATTCAAAAAACCTGACACCCCAAATACTACCAAGCTTATCAATACTCTCAATTAACATGAATGGCTTAAATTATCTGCTAATTAGGCATAAGTTGGCCGACTGGATACAAAAACTCAGGCCAGATTTATGCTTCATACAAGAATCTCATCTTATCTTAAAGGATAAATATAGACTCAGGGTGAAGGGATGGACATCTATAATTCAGGCAAATGGAAATCAGAAAAGAGCAGGGGTTACAATTGTATTTGCAGATACATTAGGCTTTAAACCAATAAAAGTAAGGAAAGACAAGGATGGTCACTTCATATTTGTTAAGGGAAACACTCAACATGATAAGATATCAATTATTGACATTTATGCACCCAACCAGAATGCTCCTTATTTTATTAGGGAGACTCTAACAGACATGAACAATTTGATATCTTCCAGCACCATAATAGTTGGAGATTTTAACAACCCTTTGGCACTGTTGGATAGATCCTCCAATGAGAAGCTAAGCAAATAAATTTTGGACTTAAACTTCACTATACAACAATTGAACTTAATAGACATGTACAAAACATTTCTCCCTAACAAAACTGAATATACATTCTTCTCATCAGCCCATGGAACATCCTCCAAAATTGATCAAATCTTAGGTCACAAGGCTAACCTTAGCAAATTTAAAAGAATATAAATTATTCCTTGTATTTTCTCAGATCATCACAGAATAAAAGTTGAATTCACCAATAACAGGAGTCTTCGTACTCATACAAAGACATGGAAATTAAACAACCTTATGCTGAAAGCTGAGTCATAGATGAGATTAAGAAGGAAATTACCAAATTTTTGGAACAAAATGATAATAAAAACATGAATTATCAAAAACTCTGGGATACTGCAAAGGCAATCATAAGAGGGAAATTTATAGTGTTGCAAGCCTTCCTCAAGAGAATGGAAAGAGGAAGTCAACAACTTAATGGAACATCTCAAGCAACTTGAAAAAGAACATTCCAACCCCAAAACCCAGCAGAAGAAAAGAAATAATGAAAATGAGAGTAGGATTAAATGTAATCAAAAACAAAAGAATTATACAATAGATCAATGAATCAAAAAGTTGGTTATTTGAAAAGTTTAACAAAATTGATAAACTGTTTTTTGTTATATTCAAAATATTTTATTTTATTTTTTATTAAATCACAGCTGTGTACATTAGTGCAATCAAGGGGTACAGTGTGCTGGTTTCATATACAATCTGAAATGTTTTCATCAAACTGTTTAACATAGCCTTCATGGTGTTTTCTTCTTTTTTCTTTTTTTCCAGTGGTAAGACAGAATTTATTTACAGGAAAGAAGACAGAAAACACTAAATCTCCTAGTAGAGAGCGAGAACTCAAGTAGGGAGAGAAAAGTTCTCTCTGTTTCTCTCCCAGTCTTTCCCCGTCTCACCCTTTAGGCTTTTGGTCTCGGGCTATATATAGGTGTATGGATTCCTTTGCCAGAAAACGAATGAACACAGTCCCTTCCACAGGGGGCAAGGTGAATGAATGTATCAATGAACGAACACAGTCCCTTCAACCTGGGCAAAGTGAATGAATGTATCAATGAATGGACACAGTCCATTCATGGAATTGAGGCCTAGGAAATTCACATGAAATTGACCTAGGCATAGGAAATGGGGGTTCCACATTTAGTCCTAAGTGTAAAGTGAAGGAGACACC